>APFE030623517.1:0-14049 GCA_000404065.3 Pinus taeda
TTTATCTCTTATTTATTCTATTTCTTATTTCTAATTGTTAATTCTGGATTTTGATGCATCCTTGTTATTTATTTATTAAGATTTATGGATTTTTTACCTTTGTCCTAAAGATGAACTACATTAGTTGGTTCTAAATGTGAACCAAATAATACTAATATGATTAATCTGAACACAAGCTTACTACATTATCAATCACAAAAACTTAAAATCCAACATTTTTATATATACACTTTTATGATATCCAAAGTCTCCATAAAATTCTTTCTCTAAAATATGGTTTTCATTTAATTTACTAATAAAATTTTCGACATGCCCACATTTTATGATAAAAAATAGATTAATTGATATTAAAAGCTTTGCATATTTTCTTTCCACCAGGTATATATAAGTATTTAAAATTAATTACATTTAATTAAGTTTAAATCATTTATATTTAATATCATTTTCATATTTTCATATATATATTTTAAATCTGATTACTTTTAATTAAATTTAATATTATTTACTTTTAGACATAGATCAACTTCAGACCTCCTACCTCGTGCTTTGAATGTTAAAATATTATTTGTTTAAATTTGATTGAATGTTTTATATGAAGAAGGGAAGATCAAGTTAAAGGAAAAGAGTTGTTTTTAGTGTGATTTTTTGGATTTTCTGATACAAAATTCTATGGAAAAATTTGAAGTGAAATTTTGATTTGTGTTATTTAAACTGGTTTTTTGACTATATATATGGATTTAGCACCCTGAAAAACCCTTAGGGCACTTGGATTGTGCAAATATTATCCATAAACTTGTGATTTCAATAAATTTCCGCTGGATTTTAGAGAAATTACACTGGAAAAACTTCCAAAAAAACCTAACTAAAAACAACCATAAAAAAAAACCAAACATCCCACCCACTCTATAAATAATTATAAACATTGTAACCTTTCATCTGAAATCACTAAAACATACTCAATTCCTCTAATTAAAACATGGTTAAAATTCAAAATTCCCCAAATTTCTTAATGTTTTAGGTAGAAAATAGAAAATAAATCTAAAAGAAATGCCCAAACATCCCCACCAACTCCGAAAATAATTATGAACATTTCCCCAATTCCCCCAATTCAGGGAGCAATGTGAAGCGTCATTCCCTTACGCTTAAAACGTTTAAAATTTGGTCAAATTGAATTTTATTTCGGAGCGTAGAGTAAGAAGGGTTAATGTTGAGTCTTATTGTAGGACAGACATATGTTCTTTCACAACACCCTTTTTTTTATATTTTCAAATTTATAATACATTGTTAAAATTCGTAAAAATCTAAATTTAACCCCATATATACATATATACAGTTAATTTTCTTTTTTAGTATCAATTTTGTTTTTAATTTTATAACCTCCCATTAACACTTTAATTCAAAAATTTTAAATATAAGAAAATAAAAGTAATATTTTTGAGATAGTTCACATTTTATAGAGCAAAAATGGTATGGCAAAATCATATTAAAAAAATATTATCAAAAATTATAATAAATAATCATTATTATATTATTTAAAAAAAAAAATGTTGTTTTGACTAATAATATTATCCAAAAATAATAATACATAATAATAAATTGTATTTATTTAAGAAATAAAATTGTTGTTTTGAATAGATGATGATTGGGTATATGATTAAAAAAAATTTGATGTTAAGTGTTTTGGTTGATATTAAGGTCATTGCTCGATGATTGATGTTAAGGTCACTAGATCAAAATGTGTGGATTTTTCTATTCATTTACTTAAAAATTTACCTAATATAAAATAAAATAAGTCTTAATTAAATATCCAATTTATCTGTTCAAAAAATAAATACAATTCATAAAAAGTAAAAAAAACTTCAAAATATTCAGATTAAAAGAAAAAGAAGAATAATAATAGCTTCTCCACATGTAATTCATTTCGAAATGCATGTTATATAAAATGTTATGTACATTATTTTGAGAATCATGGGTTGATATCTAATGGAACACAAAATTAACATCACAAGAACACCTAGTTTGCAATTCCACTAAATACCTAAAGGAAAAATTTAGATGCAAAATTATCCTAAAATTAATATTTTAATAAAATAAATAATTATATGAACTATTTAAAAAATAAATAAACAAATCTCCATTCAATAAGGTTTAGATCAACCATTATCTAAATTACTTGAATTATGTTAATCTTAAAAGAAATTTAAATTCCTTATATTATTATTTTAAATTAATTGTATTATTTAATATTAATTTTTGTTTTCCACCAAAAAAAGTTCATCATTGTTAAAAGTTGAATCTTACACATTTATTTGTGTTAATTTTAAAAATTAATTGAATTATTTAATATTAATTTTTGTTTTAAAAAAAGTTCATAATGTCAAAAGATTGATCCTTACACATTTATTTGTGTTAAATTTTTATTTTAGTTAAATAAAAGAAATTTTTTAAATAAAATGTTATCATAAAAGAAATTTAAATTCTTTAAATTATTATTTTTAAAAAATTCATTTAAATTATTTAATATTAATTTTTGTTAAAAAAAGTTTTATAAATATGCAAAAGAGTTTGAATATTTTACATATTTATTTGTGTTAATTTTTATTTAGTTGAAATAAAAGAAAATTTTAATCAAAATTTAAAATAATAGAACAAATTTTATGTGGGGATGGGGTCTCTGGGTCGATTTTGGGGCAAAAGCCCAAAGTTTTATGTAAGGGAATGTAAAGTCTCCGCAAATTTTGGTCGCACAGCGTGTAGATGATTAAAGAGTCAAAAAGGGTTTTATCCTTCTTTATGTAAGTTAGGTCAGTTTTTTGAAGATTTATCCATCGTTCACAGGCCATGGGATTGTATCAATAGGTGTGTCTTAGAGAGTCTAAGAGATAATAGATGACGAAGACAAATGTAATGGGTCAATAGAAGGAAGATCGTAGAGGTCTTAGAGGAGGAAAAGGCTCTGCAGCTATGTGCGTAGAGGCCTAGATTAGAGTCTGCAATTGAATGCGCGGACCCCTGCGGCTGAGTGCATAGGAAATTCTTGGATTTGTAAGTTGAATTGAATATTAATACAGAAGATTATTACATAAATTATTGTGTTTTACCTATTTACTTTTGTTATGTATGAATGTGATTTATGAAATAATGTTGTATTGATGCGCAACTTTACTGGATCTATATTTTTATGTGAATGTAATTAACATTAAGGTTCTACGCAAAGATTATATTGTTGTATGTTAAAGTTATCAAACACTTAAGCAGATCTCAGTAAATACTGGGTTAAGAGTAATCTTTGATGCACGTAAGTAGTTAATTAAAAGAAGTTACATCGATAAGCCATAAAGGCTTATTGATCTATGTGAAGGCAAATTTAAAGTACAAAATGACATCACGCTAATCTTTGGGTGCGGAAACTTGGTTCCAACATCCCCCCATATTGCTTCAAGTGAGACTTTAGTCCGCGCTCATGGATTGATGTCGAAAGGGCCAGTAGTGTGGGGATTTGTTTGGCGCAACTAACTCTAAACCTGGGTCAGGACCCACTAAGCCAAAAAATGGTTTTGTTGCTAGGACCAGGATTTGCATAAAGGGATGTGTGATGTTGCATCACTGGAATCTGACAAAGAAAGAAATTGAGAAGTGGTTGGATAGAAAGATCCATGAATTCGCGGCTCAAGAAAACAAAAATTCACTCCTGAAAAAAGAACAGTGGTTGGACGGGTATCTATACATAGAAATACACAAAAATTTCTTTTGCAGCTTCCCGATCGAACTATACGAGTGGATTACTAAATTGGGAGATGACCAAGGAAGGTGGAGGCTTGATGGTCCAATAGTGTGGACCCTGGATCTCATGCAGAGATTGGAAGCTTCTAAAGATAATATTGCACACGCAGTTCATCACTGGTTTGATCGAGTCATATTGGAGGATTTTTTACAAAGGTCATGGTTGATACCTTGGTCAACTATAGTGAAGCAGAACGACGCTTCTTCAAAGGACTGCGAGGTAAGTATTTGAGATCTTTGAATACTTGGATTAAAATGTTCTTGTGTGAAAAGCAGGTTACGCCACTACCTTGATGTTTGGATCTAAGCGAAGTGGACGAATATTTAGAAATCATGAGAGAGCAGAACCTGAATACAGCCCATTGATAGAACCTCCTTCGAGTGATGAGGAGGGAGCAGTACAGGCCTCACCGCAAAGCACTCTACAGTTGATAAAGTAAGGTTTTCTATGAATACCTCATCCACCCACACCATATCCAGCTTCACCTTCACAACATACACCTTCACCCACACCACCACCACCTCCACCACCGTTCAACATGTCGAATACCATGAAGTTTCCCATTTTCAAGGGCTTGGGAAGTGAGGACCCAGATCAGTTTTGGTTCGTTGTGAGGATTATATGGATGGCACAGAATATTACATATGATCATATAAAGAAGGCCTAGTTGGTTACCACTCTGCAGGATCGCGCACTGACATGGTACATTAAGTACTGCACCAATAACCCACTGGCATCATTAGCAGACACTTAGACCGCTCTGAACAAATTCAGTAAGCCCAAGTATGAATCGAAATCATTCATTGGATTCAAGGAAATCATGATGAGGCTCGGAAAAACGCTCTGGGAATTAGATCAAAGACTGAAGTGCCAGATCCACAAAGCTAATATGAATCTCACGAATAGTCAACACCACGAATGGTTTTTAGCCTCGCTCTTGCCCCACCTGAGGGTTTCTTTCTCACAACAAAAGATAGGGACCCAGGCAGAAGCCCTAGAAATTACAATGAGATTGCATGAAACACCTATTCAGGACGTTGCTTTGGGAGTTCAGTAGATTCACACAGAATTGCAGAATCTCTGCTTGGAATTATAGATCTTGAAAAAGGAAAAATCACCTCGGCAAGAGGTGTGTGAAGAAGATTGGTGCCTCAAATGTAAAAGTCAGGGGCATGATAAAGATCATTGCCCTGTCTTCATGAATTATATTACAAGAGGAGGGCCAATGCCTCTAAGGCATGAAGCTTCAACAGGACCAAGTATAAGGCCCATGCTATGGTGCATTATTTGTCAGGTGGCTGGAAAACATGTTACAGATAATTGTCATTTGCTACAGAAGTTTGTACAGATGCCACAATAATTATTTTGTAATTTTTGTAAATTGGTGGGCCACGATGAGCGTAACTTTTGTAGCTATGAATTGATGATGGAAAGGACGCCTATGTATCGAAAGCAAGCAGAAACTCGGCCTCTAGATCAGGGCGTCAAGGGATCTCGCGGAGGATATCAGGGACGCAGATGAGACCGAGGAGGAGGAGGACCTGGTAGAGGTCAGAGACAAGTTATTTTCTATAATTGTGAAGTTCCAGGACACTATGCGCAGGAGTGTACAAGCTAGACACACCCATCATGCCGATATTGTACTCAGTTTGACTAGGCAATAGAAGAATGCCATATATTGATAGCTAAGATGCAGAAGAAGAAGGTGCAGCCTCAGCAACCTACCCAAAATTTATAGATGATGAGGGTCGAGCCCCACAAGGAGGATCCCAATGTGAATATTGTGCTGCAAAGTGGAATGGTGACTGGTGATGATAAAGGGAAACAACCTGAAGAAAGTGAATGGGTCCGCAAAGCTCCAGAAAAAGAAGTTGGGTTTGATCTGGAGCGTGCGAAAGAAATGTTCATGGAAGTAAAGAAGAGCTTCACTGAGGCCTCTACCTTAGGAAGTCAGGAAAAGCTATCTAAAGAGGTTGACCTCTCCGTGCTTACTACCTTTTTGGAGACTTGTATGAAGTTGTTGCATGATAGCAAGGCTGTAAAAGGGATACATGAACTGTTAAACAAGTGTGTTGGTAAGGAAATTGTTCCTGAAGGACATCGCGCAATCAGAAAGATAGGCAAACACAAGAGAAGAACAGGGCACAAGATGATACTCACTATAGGAGACTATGAGATGGACTAAGTTATTTTGGATCTGGGGTCGAATGCAAATTTTTTTCCTAAACAGACATGGGAAAGAATGGGGAGACTTGCACTACAATGGTCCCCGATTCAATTGAGGATGGAAAACCAGCAAAAGATTATCCCTATGGAGTGATTGCATGAGGTAATCATAGATATAGAAGGTGTGAGTGCGCTGGCTGATTTTGAAGTGATAGAGATTGTGGATGACAGTAATCCATACCTCACACTCCTAGGAATTGATTGGGCTATTGACATGAATGGGGTAATCAATTTGAAAAAATGGAAAATGTCATTTGAAAGGAAATCGCTCCATGTTGTAATCCCATTGGACCCTGCAGAAAGACCCCGCTATACTGAACCAATCTGTGACTATGAAAGCGATGATGATTTGGATCAAATCTATAAAATAACAGTGCGATACCAAGATTGGGTTAATCTGACAGCTGATGGACGAATTACATGGGACCGCGAAAGTTCATGTACATTAGATTCAAATGAAGAGTTAGAGCATTTGCAAAACATGTTGCATGAAGTATCCACACTGCACTGCAACATGATGACCAAATCGTTGTGATGTGTGTCATTTGAGGTAAGAAATTTTCCTTATTATGATGGTTTAATTGACGTGGATAAATTTTTGGATGCTTTTGAAAGAGAAGTTCCAGAGGATTACTACTTTCAGGCGTTGAACTGGGCACTGGGCACTACGCCCACTCGGTGGTGGGGTATGCACAAAGACAACTTTGATGAGTGGCGTGACTACAGAAGGATGATGAGAAAGCAGTTTGGTTGGCCCAAGGTGTGGGTAACGGAGAAGTATGACGGGAGGAATGATACGCGGGATCACTTGGCCAAATGGACTAAGGTTTATGGAATGGAGCCGCAACTAGAATGGGTACATTTTATTTTTCCCTTAAGAAAAGATCGTAATTTTATTAATAATAACAAAATTACATTTTGTAGATGCTGAGGCTCATATGCATAAAGCAGATAAAAAGACTGTTGTCAAAAGAAAAACCAGAAAGAAAGTAACCAGAAGAAATATAATGTACATATGGGGAGGAAATTATGCTTTTCTCCCTTTTTTCTTCTCAACCTTTCGCCACTCCCCTTGAGTCGGTGAGGATGAAAAAGGTACGAGAGAGGTGTCCTCCACAGGGCGAGGATTGTCCTTGTCTAAATCAGAGTGATCTGGAGAATGATGTCTTTTGGCTCTGTTATCATAAAACCAGTACTAAGGGCTGCTACCTAGCAAGATTTCATGTAACTCTTTCAGACCATGCTTTAGACTAAGGTTTAGCCTCCTTAGTCAGAGAGGGCTCTCTCACAGATTTTTGATATGCATTAAGGGCAAGAAAAGATGGCTAACTCTTTAAACAGTAGATGAAGTTTAAGCTGGTTGGAACAACAAAATTAGACTTCTTCCATTGGGCTCATGGAGTCATACACTTCTGCAGTAAATTATTAGCTACTCAATCATGGAAGCCAAGGCATATAATGTCTCAACTCTCAGAACATTTCTCAAGAAGAACCTCAATTCAAAAAAACATACACAGGAAGTCTGAGCACTAGGTGAATTCAGAGTGATTGCATATTTAGTGAACTATAAAACAAGAAGAATAAATACCAAACCACATATACTCTGAGCATTTGAAACACAAGATGAATCTTGGGAAGGAAAAGTACTGCTTCTATTACTGTCAAAGTCTTTTTACATAAGCCAACATGAAAACTCTGTTTTTATAAAAATCTCCAACCCTTTTTACATCAGAGTTTTTCCTATATATAGGAAAACAAAACTAAACTACCTTGAGTCTCCTCCTCCAGCATGAGGGTAGCTCGAAAATCTATCATTAATTGCCTTATCTTATATCTAAACTAACTTATTAAATACAAAGGTATTGTGCTTTTAAATACAAAGACTCCTATTTCTATCGAAACTCTAATTCTATCTCCTCGTGTGCCTGATGATTTCCTGGACTTTGACACCTGTACCATTTCTGTAGTGGCCAAAATACATTGGAGAAACATTCACTGAATGGGCTGCCTTGGATTCTAACTGTGCAGATGACTCATTATTTGATGAAGATGTGTGCCCTGTTTTCACGGTCCCTACCTTCCATCAGTCTTTATTTCCAAAAGAACATGCTTCAAGCTGTTTAATTCCTTTAATAACCACGCATAACACCATATGCCTTATGACCTGGATGCGTTGTGATTTTAACAGGTGTTCAACTCAAAATTTCGATAACCCTACCAGAACCCTAATAATTCGGTTATAAAGTAGCTTTAGGAAGACTTTAGCAAAAAACCAAAATATTTCACCTTTTTGCTCCAATACTTACACCTGTCATTCTTTGAATGCTTTGACAGCCTTGTATGGTCTCTTTCCTGCCCTCGAAGCATTCCCTTTCAAAATTTGCTAACCTCAGCATCAATTTCATTTTTTCTTACAAAACAGTCATCTACAGCAGTTTCGTAGCGCGCTACGAAACTGCTGTTCTTTTCCAAAATTACAGTCTTCAATAAATTTATCAATTACTTTGTGACTGTTACAGCTTCGCTTTTGGCTTCAAAATTCCTAATTTGTCTTCCTTTTATATGTTGTGCTTACATGCCTCAAAAACCAATGAACTTAAGAAAAATAAAACAAAACCTTGGGGTAGCACCTGACCTTGAAAATTTGCAATTTTTATTTGGCAGTTAACTTGCCTAGCTGAGCTTTTAGCTTTGCAAGTTCTTTTTCCATGGCTGCAATTTCTGATACAGTTTTCTCCAAATTAGCCATTTCTTCCTCAGCTACCTCCCATTGTTCCTTTGAAGATGAGGTTTTGGTTTCTTTGACAATGGGAACCTTTTTATCCATATCTTTCTTTTTGACTTCCTTTGCTTTTTCTGCTTTAGGTAGCTGCTTTTCCATTTATTTGGCCTGTCCTCTTGTGTATGGTTTTCTTTTTATTTCCTCTACCTTCTCTGCTTTAGGCAGTTGTCTAATTTCTTTTGTTGCATGTACCTTCACAGCTACCTCATGCTTGTACAATTTCTCAGCTACTTGGATTTCCCTCCTGGTGACTGGCCTTCGTGGCTTGACCATAAATTCCTTACCAGATTCTTCAAACCTTAACCTTTTTGAGGCTTTTGATTTTTTGGTGCTATCAGGTGATGACTGGGTTAGGTCAATAGGTATTGACTCAACCTGCACTGATTTGGCTTGCTCAAAATCAATTGCCTCAAGCAAATCATTTAGATTAGCCTTTGACATAGGGCTTTCTTCCACCGCTATTGATTTGCCTTTTTCTCTGCTTAGCTGACTTCTGGTTCTGATTCTTGACACTTGCTCAACTCCACTTGGCCCTGGTGCATCTTTCTGGTGCTTGATTTTCTCCTTTGATGACTTAGGTGTCTCCTTTGCTGATGATTTAGGTGTCTCCTTTGCTATGATTTAGGTGTCTCCTTTATAACCACAGACTTCTCTGATTTCCTCGACTTGGTTTTGGGCTTCTTTTGGTCTTTCACCTCTTTTCTGAGCTCAGCCAGGGTAGGTTCTTCAATTCTTCCTTCTTTTTCCCTATCCGGCAATGGAGTGAGGCCTGTATTGCTTTGAAAGCCGGCCATAAAAATGAAAGAATCCCAATCTCTACCAATTTTTTCCAAACCATCTAACACCAGCAACTTTACTAAACCATGGTGAAACAGGGATGTTTCACAATCATCTTTCCTTAACTGGATTTTGTCACACATTTTACTAAGGCTTCTGAACAAGTAGAAAGGGATATCTATTGATGCTTTACCTGTGAAATGCAACAAGAGTTTGAAATGATAGGAATAAACTTTGGTGTACCTCCCCTCGCATGTTAGGTATTTCTGGATGCATGTAAGGAGCAGAGCATAATGTTCTTTTACATAACTCCTTGGCACAGCTTTGGTGAGGTCCTCATTTACATACTGTTCTTTTAAAAATTCCTTATAGGGAGTCATGTCAAACTTAAAATTTTTGAACCACTCTTGTCCTCCTCTCGGAATTTCAGTGACAATAGAAATGGCTTGTGGAGACACAGGAAATTCTAGCATTGACACCTTAGAATTCAATGCAAAAGCTTTCGTTACCTCTGTATGTCCTCCCTTCAACTTTTCACAAAACCTCCAGCAACCAGCATTTTTAAAGGCTCATGCTACACCTTCATCTCTGAGTGTAAGATCAAGCCCCTCTGGCTCTGTTCTTAGGCACCTTCTAGATCGATGTACTCTTTTCTCCATCTTGCTCAGAATATCTTCACACAGAGAACTAACAGCAGCTACAATTCACAAAACAGCTTCGGCTTTGGAGTGCAGGCTCGCTTGCAATGATCCCTTTAAATGAAAATTCGGGCTTCTTTGCGTTTTTTCAAAAACTCGTCATATAACAGGCATGTTAACGCACCATGAATAAACATTATGACACAACCATACCTCATAAGATCTCTTAAAATAATTGTCATGTGCGTGATCCTAAACCTGATGGCGGAATGATAACCTATCATGACCTGGAGAAGACATCAACTGACAAAATGTGGACGGACTAATGACTCATCTCCCCAGACTTGACATTTCAAGAAAACGCGCTACAAAAACCTCGAATCCTCGATTTCGTAGCGCAGACAATTATGAATTGACAAAACGCGCTACGAAATGGTTGGTAAATGATACGCTGCGAAAAGGTGGAAACATCATTGCGCAGCTAAATTGGCCAATCAGATTGCGCTGCGAAACTGCGCAAAATACAAATGACGCAAACAAGACAAGACATGCCTTAAACAATAATGATGGAGGGTATCTAACGGTTTTTCACAAGGACTCACATAAATACCTTTTGAAATTCTAATTTCAAAGTGACACACATAGAAACCTATTGACTTAAACAAATTTTTTTTTTCTTATATGAAACTTTGGACATACGTGGACTGTGGTTCTAAGTGATAACACAGTCAATGATGAAAACTGTTAACAGACGCGAGAGGTGCCACCAATAATGACGATGGTCCTCAAGGTACTATAGGTACAATCCACGACGTGCGAATCAATGAGCCGATGTCGAACACCTGTAGAATCATCCGATCGGAGGCCAATGATGAAAACCTTGCGTCGGACATGAAGAACCTTCCATTGAGGCATGCAGGCTCCAAGGTACCTGGAGGGGGTCTCTAGGTCACCTTCCTGGTTAATGAGCCGAAGTCGACAAGAAGCGATCTTCGTCGAAGGTGGGCCATAATGTTTCCCACATCCTCGACACGAGACGGGAAGAGACAATGTGTTTTGTGTGATATATCGGAGGGAGGTTGAGTATTCTTGCAGAGGCAACCTTCTCTTGAACATATCGGTGGCACAACGACGAATTTGGCAGTATTTGAGGTCAAATGATTAGGGGTGATGATGACAGGACGATGAACAGATGAATGGTCAAATAGGATAACCCAAACCCATGGAGGAAAATGTGAAACGAGATGAGATGTCCCCACCTAGACACGAATGCAGAAAGTGCCATGTTCAAGAGCGACATACTGCCGATGACGACGATTATGATTCCTTTATTTCCCCCACCATTTCTAGCGAGTACCCCTGTTATTTTTGGATGACAAGCTTGACGGGGATAGCATATGCTTGAGGAGCATCATTTCGACGGAATCCGATGTCATTAAGTTTTAACGAGTCTGACAAAGGGAGAACTTGACATCTTTTCATGTTTAGAGAGTTTTTGAAAAGACAGCAAAAAGAAAACTCCAGGGGTGTCCTTTTTCGTAAAGTTGTGTCTCTCGAGCCCGAAAAAGTATAAAACGATGCTTGAAAGAACCGCCCGGTCATTACGACCGAGGAGTACTTTTCATAAATAGTGACATTGATCTGAAAAAGTAAAAAAGCGACCGATACCACGTCGTTTCATTTCCATTAAAGAACCTAAAACGACAAGGGTCCGACAATCTTTTCATTCTTTATACGGTCGGAAAAAGAGTTTAAAAACGACCGCCTCTTATTTACGTTTAACGAGTCAAGAGGAATAACCCCGCAATCTTTTCACGTTTAGCGAGTCAGAAAAGAGCTAAAAGATGACTCCATAGTGACTTTTTCGTGTATTTACCGAGTCCGAAAAAGTATAAAACACAACTCGTTTCACCGTCGAAGCTGTGTAAAAGACCTGTCGCTACACAAGAAGTAAACGTAAAACCCATTTTCGACCCAAAACTACATTAAAATACTAAAAAATAACCTTTTTTAAACCAAGAATGAGTTAAAAAGTTTATAAATAGGGTGAAAATGTAAAATTAAAATTACTTTTACCATTTTACCCCTTGAAGAGTGAAAAGAGTACGTTTGGGAGGCAAACTTCAGGCGGCGATTACAATCAATCCAGGCAACCATTCGCGACCTCGTCAGTTCCAGGTAAGAGGTGCTTCCCTTAGCTCCATTTTCATACCATTTTTAATTCATTTAGTTCCTGATTGGGCCCCAGCAAGGGGGAATTACAAAATTAGGGCTTCGCCCCATTGGCGCGGGTATCCGGCACGGACCCGCACTAATGGGGTGAAAAACCCAAGGGAGCCGCGCCATTAGCGTGACTGTTTTAAGAACAGTCGCGCTAACCGCACGACCCAATTTTTCCCATGTTTTTGCCCGTTCAAACTGAATTTTCTCTAGATTAGCATTTGTCTAATGTTCTAATGAAGGCAAATTTGTCCTTCTGGGTGCAGGAAACAGGTCAAAATGGTGGTAGTATGGAAAGAGCGAGAACATGACATTGTTGATGCCTTAGCCATTGAGAATGAAGGGTGCATGAATGCCCTGAGGGATTGCGGCCTTAAGAAATTCTTCCTCACATCATACATGTAGGCGCAACCTAAGTTGCTGCAGTTTATCATTGATGCTTGGGACGTAGACGACCAAGTGTTTCGTCTACGGAATTAGACCTTGGAGCTTGAGGTCTCCGATGTGTATTTCATTACAGGATTGTCGCGGAGAGGGGCAGTTCCTATTCTGACAGGTAGTAGACCTTCTAGGGAGAAGGTTGGTGAAGTGAAAGCTCGAGTGTGCCCAGGAGCACAATTCGGGTAGCGGAGTGCAAAGGTGTTGATCACCACCATCCAGGATTTGATGCTGAAAGCCATCCTCTTCACCATCACACGCACAGCTGGGGTACAGGCGCCCCATGAGGCCAGCAAGAACCACCTGATCCTAGCGACTGAATGCCTCAGTCCGACCGTTTTTAACTGGGCTGCCGCGGTGACTACTAACATTAAAAGGCAGCTCACCAATTGCAAGCGAGCTGAGACGAAACAATTTGCATACGGCTCCATTGTGGTATCGTTCTTCCTGGGACGAATACCACTCTTCCAGATTCAGAGAGCTGTGGTGGCAGATCCATTGCCACAAGAGCCTAGAATGGCTCACTGGGCGGCACTGATGCCCAGAGGAGGAGGAGGCCAGGAGATGTCGTGGCATCCCGAGTTCTTCATATGGCTCCGACGACAGATCATGCAGGGACTAGTTTCATGGGAGACCCAAACCTTCCACTACCAAAGGGGGAGGAATGGGAGGAGGAGCTAGGTATGCACTCCTCGATTTTGATGTTTTTTTTATTTTTTTGTCTTTTTTAATACATGCCTGTTCTAATAATGATTATATGTGTATGCAGATGTGGGCCCAGAGCGACCAGCTGGGCTATCCCCTACAACGCGAAGAGGCCAACACGCAGCCGACCCACAGGCAGTGGGGGAGGAGGTTATTCAGAATCTCGAGGGGCTTGCCCAAGGGATTCCTGGTTATGCCAGATTGGCAGATGTTCCTTTCGCTTACCAGAGGCATACAATAGGGGTGCCGACTCGCGTCCACCGTTTGTTGAGATGATTGGTGCGAGTGGTGATGTGCTATCATGAGCACCACCGTGCTTAGGCTTCTAGACTTTATTTTCTGCATATATATTTTTTGAGAGACATGTGTCTTAGATGTACGGAGAACACAGACTCTATCCAGACATGTACATTCTATTTTTGAGCACTTCAGTGCGCCACACGATATATATTATATATATATATATATATATATATATA
>APFE030623531.1:13690-23712 GCA_000404065.3 Pinus taeda
TACGCACCCATCCCTTGACTTACAGAGCGTACAAGTACGCAGGTACAATGAGCTTGGGATGCGTACACGCAGGCAAGGTAGAGAGAACCTGCGTACCCAGAGATAAACATGATTTTTAATGACTTTCTCTCTTTTTTGAAGTTTGACATGGAGAGCAGAGGTATAAGGCTTGACAAGGAGGATAATATGACTATTGATGGAGCCATATTAACTACAGATAGTCATGGTGACAAATTTCAGTGTAACAAGGATTGACAACAGTGCAAAAAGGATGAATCAGTAGAAGTGCAAAGTTTTCAGTTGACAAAGGCAATAGCAGTCAGAGACTTTGATGACAGATGCATCATACTGATTCAGGTTGGATGTTTTTTTTTGTTTCTAGAGTTGTTGGAGCAACAACACTAGAGAGAAGTGTTGCATGCATAAAATTCCAAAGGTTCACGATTGGGATCGAGTCGAATTCCTTTCTCGTTGAGAGGGAGTGTTGAAAATAGCAACAACAAATCATAAAAATAGAATCCAAGAATTCCAATTTTAATTTTTCCTTGAATTAAAATTCGAATTTAGTCTCACCAGCTACTTGGAAATAATTAATTAATTCATTATGGATTAATTAGTTACAAGTCTTTCCACAGTCATGCAAGAGTTATCCCTTAAATTAAGGAGATTATCCCTTAATTAAGGAGATAAGATTGAGTTATAATTGACTTGTAATTAGTTAGCTCAGTTTACTGAGTTAAGTCCAGTTAAATTAGTTCCAAACTATTTGAGGAACTAATTGTGAGTAATCGGTCAGTTGATGCATGCATGCACTCAACCAGTGTACTCCAGATAACTGAAGATTCCCTCATCTGGAACTCGTGCATGTCTATTTAGAGAAAGACCCAGATGAGATCAATGTCAAGGATAGTGTACTATCAGTTGCATGTGCTTTCCTATAAAGGAAACTCATGCATGCAGTCAATGTAAGGTTCCTTGAGGATTGCGCAGTTCTGACAGTGTGTTAGAGCAGTGTGTGAGAGCAGTGTTCCACTGGGTGGAGGAGATCATCCCAGAGGAACTGCGCAAGGAAATGGGAGCTTGGAGGGCAAAGAGGTAGGCTTGTGAGAAGCTTTGATTGCATGTGAGCATCCAGGAGGATTGTACTAAGAGCTAGCTAGATGTGAGAGCTAAGGCTTTGTATAATTCTTATGTATTTCCACCTTGTATGATAATACAGATAGTGGGGTTTTAGCTAAGGCTTTCCCCAAAGTATTTTCATGTGTATTGTGATTTCTTCTCCTTCTGGTTATATTGTTCAACTTTGATTCAGCTCGATATTTAAGCTTCCACAAAATTGATAATAGAAGTAGGTTATAATATTTTTCTTTGGTTATATTGCATTATCGGGATAATCTACAATCAGATTTTCTACATGGTCTTAGAGGTAGATTTGTAGAGAATTTGCAAAATTTCTACATTCTACCACTTAACTATTAAGGATCATCGTTGGGAAGATTAGTAGACAATAGGATGGGTTGAGTAGTGGCTCCCCTATATCACCTATTGCTCGATATGGGGTCACAGTAGTAGCTCCCTCATGATATTCTGGGTTGAGTAGTATCTCCCCGATGTGGTTCTATGTTGATATGTGTTCCCTAATGATATGCTCTCTGATCATGATGCAGGTCATAGATCTGACCCCCCGCTGATATTTCCGGGTAGTAACCCGCTGAAAGAGATTCTAGGTAGTAGTCCGCTGACATATATTTCAGGGTAGTAGCCTGATGAATAGAGGGTGGTAGCATAGGCTCCCCTCTGATAACAAATTCTTATTCTAGATTTGAGAATATTCAGCATATGAGCAGGGACAATCAAGAGATAAGAAGGAATGAGAAAGATATGACTTTATATGATCCGTGATTATATGAGATGATGAGATACTTGAGATTGGATATGATTTGATGACGGGATACACGACATGATGCATGTGGAATTCTCCCTAGTTGAGAGGGAGTGTTAAAATATGTAGTTGTGTTCAAATTCCACTTTGTATAGCTCACTTGATGGAGATAATGATTGCATTAAATTCCTCTTTTAGAGAGGACCAAAATCGATCTAAAGATCACTCAAATCAGATAAGGGAAAGTATACTTATGAATAAAATCCCACATGTGCACATTCATCAAGGTCAGCCCTAAAGCAAAGTGGACCACCTTGAAAATATATAAATACAAGTGCCCTATGCCTCATTTGGGCACAATAATTAGATACTCTTCTATATTATTTTTAGCTAGCATAGGTCTCAGTCTCATCGGCGGAGGATCAAGTTCTCTCTAAGGAGAAATTATAGGGTTTGAATCTCGTATCTCTGATTTAGGGTTTTGTACCCTAGTCACAGGTATAGAAAAGGAAGGATTCAACTGTAGTCGCATGCACAGAATCTCATCCATGCGACTAAAGCCTTCTACTCACACGCACAACTCTCCATCCATGCAATTGGGAGTTTAGGGTTTCCGCAGTCCAGATATGACCCCAGTCGCTTGCATGTCAGGATTAAGGGAGCAATAAGGAAAGCTATAGTCACTCGCATGACACCTCCTGCATGAGACTGAGATATAAAATATTAAATCTTAGTCTTCCGAAGATTTTTCTTAGTTATTGCAGGGTTATGCAGTTGACTGCAGACAGTGAATGTTCATTACAGTCTTCAAAATCTGAGTTTTGAGCATATGCATTGTTGGGTTCATTCCATGGATGTTGTAGTTTTTTTTTCTAGTTAGTTGCATAGATGAAGATATGGATCATTGTACTCTCTTTTGCTGAATTATTTGATGGCAGTCCAAGAAGAATAATTTGCAAGGTTTTGCCCCATAGTGAGTTTTGTCCTAGTCTCCGACCAATCCTGGTGTCTCTATGTGTGAATGTTTTTCTTCTATTGTTCCTTTATGTTCCATTGCCTTAATGATGATGTTATTGTTATTTCTACATAGTTTCATATGTTGTTGAATAATGATGTAAATCTGAATAATGTTATGATACCATGGGGTTAACTTAATGTGTTAATGAAGAAATGCAATTATCAAAGCAAAGAACAATATAGCCCTAAGAAAAATTAACACCAAGGCAGACATAATATTATTAATCTAATTATATATTTAAAAATAAAGTAAATAGAACATTGGAAGTGGGAATATTTATCATTTTCGGTGTTAGTGATAGGTTTAGAGGGTACCATGAGAGAGATGTAGGCATGTGAGCATACCAAAATAAATTTTATGGGGTGCGGCACCTTGAGTCCAAAGAGCATGGATTTAGGGAAAAATAGAGATGAAGAATGAGTCAGGGTGACCACCAATAGGGGAAGTTAAAGAGGGATGATGAAGAGTTCTCATGGATTGTACAACAAAAATCGTTGTCATCATCTTTACTATATTGATATTGGTACTGAGAATTAGGATATTTGAGAACATCATGAGACATGTTACAAATATAGGTTGAAGGTGAATATATCTTATATTGGTAGTGTAGTAGTTGCATAGGAGAAACTAATCTAACATGCAACTTGCGATTTATGGTGGATGTATTGTAGAACTAAGACAACCACATTATAGGTGGTCAATATGCCTAGATCGACCACACCATTATTTTTAGTCGACCTGCATTTCACATTTGGTCGAGATTGAACATTAAATTTGATGGAAATTCTTATTTAATTTCACTCTATTCTCTTAATTTGGGTGATCATTTGCTTCAAATATTTTTACAACTCATTTCTCTAAATTTGCAAATAAGTAATGCAATTTACTTCGAGATATAGGTCATTCATACATGGCCCTAGATACATTTTATGTCGATAGGAAAACAATCCTCTCCAAAATAATTAAAATGTGCATTGTCTTAGCAGTACTTACGAGATAACAGCATTGACAAATTGAGATCAGTGTGATGACAATTACAAAAGAATGACCAAATTCTAAGAGATCGATGGCCTTTCTAAGGCTGATTTTACTCTATCTAGAGGGACTCGTAATGGTGTTCCCTTCAAATGAAGAGCCACACAATAAATGTTGGTTGTTTCGATCACTATAAGTGTGTATTTCACTTTCAAATATTGTATGGCATTCCAAGAAGAGAAGGAACAAGAGTATGTCTATGAAATTTTAACTAGAATCCCACAAGATAATTTTACATTTTATGAAGGAAAGGAATTTTAATTAACTAGAAATGAGAGATTTTGATAATAGTGTGAAAGTGAAAAGCAGGATAAAAGAGGCCCATGTGAGGAGATTACCCTAGAATTGTATTTATGGGCATTGGGTATTTCCATGGCCTTGACATCAAATGAATCCATTATGGTATTTGTTATAATTAGCCAATGGTGTTCCATAGCCCCATATTCATCCCCATTACACCATAGATTATATGAGGAAGAGGAAGAGGAGGACTCTACCTCCACCTCAACCTCAACCTCTTGATCTCCTCCTTGTCGACCATCCCCATCAACCCACCAAGAGGAGGATTGTTCTCTTGCCCCAATATCCCCCTCACTTTGTCCACCACTTCTACTATATCCTTCCAAATGTGCTAAGAAATCTTGCTTCCATGGATTCTTTATCCTCATGAGCAAGTTTTACAAGACCAAAATCAGAGACTTTTTCTTGAACTTGTCATCCAGAAGAATATTTGAAGGCTTCAAGTCTTTGTGATGATAATTCTTGAATATGTGTTATATTATTTCCATGAATAACTTCGAAGGGTCTGGCACAGTGCCCTGGGAAAAAAATTATGCGGACCCACTAATAGTTTGGTGGACCCAAGGATGGGGGACGGGCCCAAAGATGGTGGGCAGATCTACCCATGGTTTTGTGCATGGGTTTTGCACATGGTTTTGTGCATGGGTTTTGCACATGGTTTTGGGCATGATGGTTTTATGTCCATGGTATTCAATCAAGGGAACTACGGTTATGTTCTAATCTAGGGTTATGGATTGGGGTTTATGAATGCTTCGGTATGTATATATATTATTGTAACATTGAAAGGAATATAATGAAAAATCAATCTGGTAGTCTCGGTTTTGGGATCCAAGGGAAAATCTCTGTGTATATTTGTTTTGTACTCTCACCATTGTATATTTTTATGTTTTAATAATTTGTTTACAAGTAATTTCTATACAAGGTCAAACCTACATTTGGTATCAGATTTGTTTCGGCTTCAAGGGGATGTCTTTGTTGCTGAGGGGCTTTGTTCGGGCCTGTGGTAGACCTTGTTCAGCGGGATAACTGTGGGATCTCTTCGTGTGGTGAAAGAAGATATTGAACAGTGGAATGATAAAGATCAATAAATTTAATGGGTGCAGTTTTGAGTTGTGGAAGCTCAAGATGGAGGATATGTTGGCGGACCAAGATCAGTGGATTCTTGTAGATCCAAGCACAACACAAACAAGAATCTCAGTAGAATATTGGGTGAAGTCAGATAGGAAGGTGAAGAGAACAATATGATTGTGTCTCTCATATTTAGTATTTTTTAATGTATCGGGGGAAGCTATGGAAAAGGCTTTGTGGGACAAGTTAGGAATGTTGTACCAATCTAAGTCTCTGGTGAACAACCTGAGGATGAACAACGGAGGCTTGGTGATTGAGCATCTGAAGGCATTTAACACTATGGTAAGCTAGTTGTTATCTGTTGATATAAAAATTTCAGATGAAGATAAGTGCATCAGTTTGTTTTGTACTCTACTATATTTGTGGGATAGTATGGTTGTTGCAATAGGTAGCAATACAACTACCTTGAAGTTTGATGAAATGGTATCATCCTTTTTATCGGAGGAGATTAGATGGAAAAATATGGAGAGATAGAATAGAGATGCCTTGTATGTACAAGGATGGTCCCGGAACATAAACAAAAATAATTCCTCAATTGGGAGCTCTAAATCTAGATGGAGATACAAATATCCAAGAAAATTTGTAAAGGTATGTTGAAAATGCAGAAAATAAGGGCACTACAAAAAGGACTGTAGATATAAAACTCATAAGGAAATGGATCTGATGATGCTCCTTCTCAGAGGTAAAAACCACCTTAGATGAAGGTGGGTATGTGTACCTAGCTTCTTCTTCAAGTACACATGTATATCATGAGGCATTGTTGATTGACTCAGATGCATCATTTCACTTCATTCCCTATAGGGAGTGATTTTGTAAGTATGGGAAACATGATCGTGGTGATATCTTCTTAGGGGATGAAAAGAAGGCCAGAATCATCAGACGTGGAAAATTCAAGCTGAAGTTGCAAAGGTGGAAGGATTAGAACACTTATTGGTGTTCTACATATTCCTGCATTGGCCAAAAATCTTATTTTTGTAAGCAAGATGGCTGATGCATGTGTAAATGCATTGTTTGAAAAGATACCTACAATATGGTTCAGGGAGAACTGGTATTGATGCGATGAGTTTGTTTTGGAACTTTGTACAAGCTTCTGGGTAGCATTGTTATCGATGGGTGCAACAATTATGTGGTTCCTTAAAGTGGAGTAGAAAATCTAGTGGTCTCTAGAGAAAATAGCATGATATGGCATCAAAGGCTTGTACATATTGGAGAGAAGGGCCTTCGAATAATGCATGGTAATGATATGGTAGAAGTTACATCTAATTTCTCCCTAGATTTCAATTTCAATGAAAATTGTATATGGGAAGCAGAATCGGGTGAGTTTCCCCTCAAGTGCTAGGAGGGTGAAAGGGATATTAGAGCATGCACACAGTGATATATTTTGACTTTGTTAGTTCCATCACTGGGTAAGTGTTGGTTTGAGGGTGCCTGACCCAAGTTCAGCGTTAGTTATCCAAACAAATCCCTACACTACTGGCCCTTTCGGCATCAGCCTGCGGAGCGCGGACTGAAGTCTCACCCGAAGCAGTATAGGAGGATGTTGGAACCAAGTTTCTACACCCTTGAGATGGATGTGATGTCAATTTATGCCGGCTACACCTGCCTTTACATAGGTTGCTTAGCCCTCTGCTCCACCCTTTAGTACCTTTGCGAAAGGATACAATCGGCTTCCACGCAACCCTAACCTGGGGCTGATATACTTTCGCATTGCTAGGGTAGCGAACTGTGATATTTCCCAAACCAGGTTAAGTGTCTTAGTTATCTTATTAACTGATCTTAGTTAGCTTCATGTAAACATATGTTCTTACTTGCGTTCACTTAACCAATACATTTACATACATTCATGCATCATATAAGCATTATAAGTGAAATTCATACCCAATATAACGGATGCATAAACAGGAAATAAAGACGCATAAATTGCAGAATGCTTCTTTTTATTGATAATTCCGAACGATTACAGACTCGACCCTCCTTGCACACTCAGCTACAGGGGTTTGTACACTTAACTGCAGACTTCTAGGCCTCTGCGCACTCAGCTGCAGAGCCTCTACCTACGCTACGACCCAAGACTTAAGACTTCTACTTCAAAGCTATATCTCATACATCATATCTTCATTGCTTGATTGATTGATTCTTAAACTACTTAGAGCTTAGCTCTATTTATACAATCCCATGGTCCTCGAACCATGGGTAGATATTTTACAGCCAACATTACATTTCCAAAATAAGGGCAGACAACCCTATGACTCTTTAACACCTACACGCTCCGCGATCACAAAATGTGGAGTCTTTACTCTTGGATTACAAAATTTGACCAAAATATGGGCTTTTAGCCCCAAAACTACCCTTGGGGGGATCCCGCGCACAAGAGGCCCCCAACACAAACATTGTGACTCACCCTCGAGTCACTCTACAGGTGCGGAGATCTTAGTGCAAAGACCTCCCAACTCCATTTGGATCACTGCAACTTCGGCAGCTCATTGAGCGGCCGCCTGCTGGACTTCTTCCACACGCTGCTCGGCGACTGCTTCTAAACTTCTGCCCTAAATCTTCTGTTGGGTTGGCTGCAGTTGCGCAAGCTTTCCTTCAGTGGAGGCTGTAATCGTATAAGCCTCATCTATCCATGGTTGTAGGCGCGCTTTTAAGACCGCTTCTTTGTGTCGAGCAGCATCCACCTATTCCTTGAGCGCATTTGCCTCTTGCATTCGTGCGAGCCCCTGTATAAGGGTGATCGTCTGCATAGTCCCTTTGACCTCATCATACTTTTGTTGTAGCTTGCGCACCTCTATCTCTAGGCGCTCTACATCTGGTTCCTCCTACAGGGTGGTTAGGACCTCAAGTGACTGTTCAAAAAGCTGCATGCAGTCTACTACTGCACTGTCGACCGTCGCTATTATTGTTGTAACAGTGGTGGTACGTTGTTCCCTGAATTCCAGCGGAGTTGAATCCCGAACCCTCAACTACAATTCTACGAGCTGCAGGTTCAGCTCCAGCTGAACCCTAGCCATCTCTACTCAAGCGTCGCGCACCCCTGTGGCTAACTTGCAGACGCGTGCCTCAACCAGTTCTTCTGCCTGAATGTCCAACTTCGAGACCATTCGGCAGGCTTCCTCCACTACCTACATGATCTGCTTGTTCTGTTGTACTACCTCATTGTGCTGCAGGCCCAACTACTCGATGTTGATGCATTGCTCACTTATCACCTGCAGGGCGCAACTCCCCTGGGCTCGAAGTTCCACGATGACTCCATCCTGCAAGAGGTAGAGCGTCTCCCAAGCGAGCACAACCATATTATATACTACCCCTTTTAGGCTGCTAACCATGGGCTTGTCAGCCTCATTCTCTATAGTAAGTGCTTTGTCTGGTAGCACTATCATGTTGGTCACCCTTGTGCGCAACATCTCCTTGGCAGCTGAAGTGTCGATCGCGAGGAAGGTGGACACTGTGCCATGCTATGGAGTGCAAACTTGCAACTTCTGCAACTTTGTCTGGAGAGCCCCCAATACCAATTGTTGTTGCTCTTCGAACTATTGGAGGCCCTCTGCAGTGACATCCCTCACTGTTTCTCCAATGTCATGCAAATCCCCCTCAGTGAGGGTGATTGGGTCCGAGGATGTCTTTGAAGCCTTGGTTTTTTTCCACAAGGTTGCCTTCTCTTGCGGATGTGGATGCTTGAGTTGGGTGGACGTTGTCTGAGGGTCTGTGCCACCTTTTTTTGTCTTTGTTTCTACCTCGGCCCCGGGCGAAGGTGACTTCTATCCTTCGCGCTCTTCTCCATCTGTTTTTTATTGTTCCGCCAATTTTGTGGCATCGCGTGTTTTGTTGGGTTGTGTTATATTCTTTCCACGACTAACCTATGTAGTGAACCGGGGGGTTAGAGGAGGGGCAGAGCCCCCACTTCGTTGCGCCGATTGTGCAGCGGGTGGGTCACAGTGGGGCGGCAACCCCCCCTGTCCGAGGGTTTGAGGGGGCGGGTGGCCCCCCTCTATGGGGTCCGAGGCAGTGCCCCGAGAAATTTTTTTTTGGACCCTATATTAGGTTGGCGAACCTACCTATGGTTTTTGGTCCATGGTTTTGGACGCGATGGTTTTTGGTCCATGGCATTGGATGCTTCGGCATGTATAAATATGTATTGTAACATTGAAAGGAACATAATGAAAAATCAAGATGGTAGTCTTGGTTTTGGGATCCAGGGGAAAATCTCTGTGCATATGTGTTTTATGTGTTAAGCTCTCACATTGTTTATTTTACTTGTGATTTAGAATTTGTATGCAGGTAATTTATGTACGGGGTTAAAACCTACATTTGGTATCTGAGCTGTTTTGGCTTCAAGGGGACGCCTTTATTGCTGAGGGGTTTCACTCGGGCCTGTGGTAGACCCTGTTCAGTGGGAGATCTGCGAGATCGATTCTGGTGGTGAAAGAAGATGGCGAGCAGCGGAAAGATAGAGATTGAGAAGTTCAATGGTCAGAGTTTTGAGTTGTGGAAACTCAAGATGGAGGATCTGTTGGTGGATAAAGATGAGTGGATCGCGGTAGATCCGGGTACTAAACCAATGGGAGTGACCGATGAAGAATGGAAGAAGTTGGATCGGAAGGCAAAGAGCACAATACAATTGTGTGTCTCAGATTCAGTATTGTTGAATGTATCAGGGGA
>APFE030623534.1:0-15230 GCA_000404065.3 Pinus taeda
GGAGTAGTCTATAATGCGACTTTTCGGAGATTCCGATCATCCGAAAAGTGCATTATTCCGGCAAACAACCCAAACGGCCTTTCTCTCTCCGTCTCCGTCACCTTGCCTGAGCGTGAACTCCGTTATCGGACACCAAACGCCAGCTCCATTAACTTCCCGCGGTCACTGCCAACTCCCAGCATTAATTTTACCATGTTTCATCGCGCCAACTCTTCACCATGCTTCACCCCGCCAACTCCATTTGAATTTTCCTCAACTGCATTGCATCCCCTGCTGCTCTGCGTATACCCAGAATTTTCGTTGCATCTGCAAGAATTACTTCGCTGTTGTGTTCGTCCGCATCGCTCAAGTCAGAATAACTATTCCGCCGTCGTCTTGGTAAGATTTTAACGTCCAAATTTTCCGCCAAACTCTGCATTCAAAATTTTAGTTAATTTTTAAAAAAAATGAGCGTAGATTGTGAAGCGGGTCCTTGTAACGCTGGCCAGATATTAACTCTGAGGCCCGTGCACTGCACAGCTGCACCCGGCTAACTTTCAGGTTCGAAAACATGTTCAGCTTCCCCTACCTGCAAACACAAAATAAGACCGCCATTTTCAAACACAAGCAAACGCTACACTGATATCAAAGTTATAATTACCGTCATAACCTGAAGCGCAAAAAGCAGAGGAACTTGGCGTTCTTCCATCTTGGCTGCCAGAGACAAGCAAGCTACCGATGCTAGCTGTATTGCCCATGACTTCTGTTGCTGGAAACAAATTTACCCTTTAGATCAATTCTAAATAAATTTTGAATAAAATTTACTGAAAAACTATACCTAAATAAAAAGTAAAACATAGTGCGTTGAGACTAAGCTGAATTATTGTTGAGTGTCTTGGAGTATAAAAGCCCGCGTTCAAACGAGACACAGTGAAACAAGGGGGTGAATTATAAGCAAAGCTTCCCATCATTTGGTTACCGAAAATTCCCTATAGATGCATTGAAACGTTTTCTTCTCCAGAAAATGTACTTTCCTTTCTTAAAATCCATTACGACCGACCATGTAATTATCTCAGGCAAAAGTCTAAGTTCACTCTGAGGCCATTTCAGACAGCGAGCAGTGAAAAAATTGTAATTTCAGTTTTGTGTGAATCGAGGAGCCAACACCGGTTTCAATTTTCTTTTTTAGGCAGTTAATTTAATAAGCTGTTATTTTTAAAAAGGAAATTGCCAACCACTTCAAAGGTTGTGAAGAATCTGGTGGATTATTTGGCTAACCAGAGATTTTTTTGTTGTATGTGTCTGTAGTGGTGTCACTATCCATTACAACAAATTGCAATAAGACAAGCTCAACATGCATACAACCTTATCATGCAAGTTTATAACTCTGTATCTGTATGAGCTTATTTTTCCTTTTATGTTTGTATTTGGCGGTATTTGGATGGAATGCTGAAATGGGCAGGTATTTTAAAGATGTTTATATAAACCCAATATGTTTGTAACTGCTTTGGCCATGCTAGCAGAACCCAAAAAATATCAGCAGCTGCAATCAACTACCTGAACTTGTGTGCAGGAAAGAAAACGATCGAGGTAGTTTGTAGCCAGCAGGGCTGTCTCTGGAAGAAAACAGTAATGTGCCTGAACCTGCATTTATTAACAGTAGTTCAAAGCATTCAACATTTAGATTTTGCAATTGGGCATTGAAATTTTGAATGCTGGGTGGCTGTTTTACCTTCAAAATCCAGGAGACAGCCTTCTGGCGAGCTCTGGCATCTCCATCGTTAATCTCAAGCCTCTTGAAATAGTCAGTTTGAGGAGCATACAAGGATTCTTTGGCTACAAGGACCGATAATTCTCCGTCTTCAACATCATCCCCTGCGTGGTTGTGATTATTGAGGGCTGGTGGTGGATCGTGAGAAGAGGAAAATGCATATTGATCAGTACAGCAAATATGGTAAGTGCAATGAATGCTGCGAGAAGCCATGTGAGAAGCCATGGGTGACATTGTGACACCCGTATCAGCCTCACGAACGCTGAGGTTGGCTTGACTCCTCAGCCATACCAAGCAATCTGTCAACCGCCATTTTGTTCACTATCATTCATATTCATATGCAGACCCTATGGAAAAAAACCCAAATGCCATAGCTGTCTGTAGGTAGAACTTTGAATAGGTACCTGACTGTTCTGCTCAGGAAGCCGGCTCTCAGTCCCTTTTTAGTGTGCACTGAAAGAAGAAAATAATGTGTTAATTAAACGTCACCATTGTCATTGATGTTTTTGTACTACAAACTAGAAGAATGTGGGGTTCTTGCTGAATAAATAGTGTAGAATATTTTCTTTTTACATTTCACCTTCTTTCTATTTATTCTCTTTTAAAACTTCAGTTTTTAGATTCTACTTTCTAAAACGTTTCCACGTTTTTTTTAGACATTGAGACAACATGGAAAAGAAATGGAAGACTATTATGGGGCTTGAGGTGCAAGACCCTAAAGAGAAAATCATATTTTCTAGTAAAGATTTAGTTTGGTCTGAAGTATACAAGGAGAACATGAATATTGACCGCGTTGCAAAAATTCCTAAACTAAGAATTAAAGATTTTATTCAAGGAGAGGAATCGAATCCAGATGCTCCATGTTCCTTCCAGCGTCGAAAAAGCAAAACTCCAAGCTCAAGGCCTAGTGCTGCGTTACTATGGGAACTGTAAGTATTTTAGAAAAGCCTTCTTTACATGTTGATATTAACCATGCTTTATCATTTGTCATATGTGTTGACATTTCAAAATTTATTTTGTAGTTATACTTGCTCATATGGCCCAGAGGACAAGAGAGAAGAATGGAAAACCAAACCAAGGCGTTCAATTGTCAAAAAGAAGGGTTGCCAATGCCATTTTATTATAAAGGTTATGGTTCGAGATCCTGATGTTGCAATAATAACATACAACATGTATGATCATGAAGATGGGCAAGGATGGCCTTGTCATGGCAAACACGACACTTTAGGTGATGATGGCCCTCAGAGGAAGCCAAGACTTTCAAGAGACATGATTTCTTATTTAGAAAGTTGTTTTTTCCTTCAAGTGCCAATTGACTCTGTTTGTAAAATGCATATTAAGAAATATGTTGACATACATCCTACAGCTCAGGTTAGGGATTTTTTCTTACGCAGAAAAGATATTGTAAACATCTATAATCGTCTGACAAAAGAAAATTACCAACTGCATAGCAAAGATGAAATGAGTGTGAATCTCTGGTATGAAAAACACCATGATGATTTCTTCTTCTACCAGAAGCCCAATGGTGGAGAGATCCCTTTTATCGCTGGAATACAAACAAAATGGATGTTGGAAACTATGGTCAAGTTATCCCATAATAGCTTGATAGCCATGGACTCAACATTTAGTACAAATAAATATGGAGTGAGTATTTTTGCAATGATAGCTTTAATGAATCATTTTGGTTATAATGACTCAATATGATTATTGATTTAAAATTAACTTCATTTTTTTTAATATGACAGTATCAGTTGTACACGCTTGCGGTGTTTGATGAGCAACAAAGTGGGGTTCCAGTCGCATGGGTGGTGATGTCACGTAATACATCACAAGATATAGCAGTATGGCTGGAGCACCTCATGCATAGGTGTTTCCATCTTCGTCCTGACTGGAAGGTCAATGCCTTTATGGTTGATGATGCATTGGCTGAAATCATTGCTTTGAGGTAACATCAATATTCTTATTTGACATTGCAAGTTGCATTCATTCTAAATATTTCTCACTTAAAATGAATTAAGTTTGGCAGGAAAATCACCAGATGTGAAGTGATCTTGTGTATTTGGCATGTAAGGAGGGCATGGCTAAAGAATGTTAATCGGTTGGCCAGCAGTTCAGAAAAAGCAAAAGAGATGTTTAATGAACTTGGTGATATCATGAAAAATGTTTCTAATGATGAAGTGGATAATGCAATCAATGGTTTTTTCACCAAATTTGCAACCGAGGAGAAGTTTTTGGACTATTTCCACAGGAATTGGGTTGCTGGTGAAAAAATGCGTAAGTTCGCATACTATTTTTTTTAATTCATACATTTTTATTTTATAACGACAATATATATTTACTAGTTCGAATTTTACATTTAGGGATGTGGGTTAAAGGCTGCCGAGATTTTCCTCATGCAAATCAGGAGACAAATAATGCTGTGGAGTCATACCATGGTTATCTCAAGACAACCTTTCTATGTGATAGACGAAAGAAATGTTCTCGTAGGATGGATTGGCTATTCTATACTCTAATAAAAAACGTTGAGCCATGTTATCGATTCAAGGAAATTCTAAAAAAAGAAGGATATTTGAACAACCACAAGAAAGAGATGCAGCTTGAATCATCAATGGAAAAGGCTAGAAGAATTCCAGATAGTGATTGCAGGCCTCATGAGAGCATATCTCATGCTTATTGGGTGAGGAGTCAAAGTAAACCTAATAAGCAATATCTTATCATATGGAATCGCACAAATTTTATCACTTGTGATTGCCCATGGTCTGTTCGTGGAAACATTTGCAAGCATGCCATAAAGGTAGATTGGTTACATTCCTCCTTAATGGATTCAGACCCTTTATTGGATCTTGATACCACACCTAATACATTGAATTCCCCTCCTGAGATAAGTATAGAGGCACCAAACCTTGATGCAAATACTAGCACAACTATTTTGGATGATGAAAATGTTGAAGACCTTAATTTGTTGAGAGAGGAGTTGTTTGGCTATCTAGACCTGTTTCGGAATAGTCCTCCTTCTACTGTGAGCAAGACAAAACAATTGATTGATTTGGCTAAAAAATTTGTGGATGATGTTAATGATCTTCATATTATGGATTATGACTTCACCCTTGGGTTGGGTGCTTATGAGTCATCTTTAAAGAGGAAGAAGAGTTTCCTTAGTCCTAAAAAGAAAAATAAAAGAAGCAAAAAAAATGCTAGCTTGGATATTGATTTGAATGTCCCTGCATCTGAAGATGAACCATTTCAATTTCAACACCTCAACAAGCGTGGTCGTCCTCGCTCTAACAATGCATCCTCTAATGTCCCAAGTAAGTTCTAGAGAGAGATTATATGATATGTGTTTTCTCTTAACTATGTGCATTGGTTGTTGTTGACGTAGTTAATGTAGTGTTTGAATGTTTGCAGGGGTGCACCATCCAAATATTGTGCCTTCACTTCAAGCACGTAAACAGAAGAAACATCACTCTATTTATCACATGAGTCAAGGTGAATTTGATGGGACACCTAATGATGTAGTCTGTATTTTGATGCCTCTATAAATTAGCATCATATTATTTGCTCTGATGGAAATTACATTGTTATCTTACAGATACGACATCTTCTTCAATGGATCGCCCTCCATCCGAACATGATTGGTTCATTGACAACTCCCAAATTGGTGATTTGCCGGGTTTGTTGCTATGCTTTTTCTCTTAACTATGTGCACTCGTTGTTATTGATGTTGTTAATGTAGTGTTTGAATTTTTGCAGGGGTGCACCATCCCTCTATTTATCACATCAATCAAGGTGCATTTGATGGGACACCTAATGATGTAGTTTGTATTCTGATGCCTCTATAAATTAACATCATATTATTTGCTCTGATGGAAATTACATTGTTATGTTATAGATACAATAGCTTCTTCAATGGATCCCCCTCCATCCGAACATGATTGGCTCATTGACAACACCCAAATTGGTCATTTTCCAGGTTTGTTGCTATGTCGTTTCTCTTATCTGCGTCCACTGGTTGTTGTTGATGTTGTTAATGTAGTGTTTGAATGTTTTCAGGGTTGCACCATCCCAATAATGTACCTTCACTTGAAGCACACAGACAGAAGCATAATCCCTCTATTTATCACATCAATCAAGGTGCATTTGACAAGACACCTAATTGATGTAGTTTGTATTCTGATGCCTCTATAAATTAACATCATATTATTTGCTCTGATGGAAACTATATTGTTATGTTACAGATACAATAGCTTCTTCAATGGATCTCCCTCCATCCGAACATGATTGGCTCATTGACAACACCCAAATTGGTCATTTTCCAGGTTTGTTGTTATGCCTTTTCTCTTATCTGTATGCACTGGTTGTTATTGATGTTCTTAATGTAGTGTTTGAATATTTGCAGGGGTGCACCATCCCCATATTGTGCCTTCACTTGAAGCATGTAGACAGAAGAACCATCACTCTATTGATCACATGAGTCAATGTGCATTTAATGGGATCCCTAATTGATATAGTTTGTATTTTGATCCCTGTATTAATTCACATGATATTATTTGGTCTGATGGAAATTGCATTGTTATCTTACAGATACAAAAACTTCTTCAATGGATCAACCTCCATCCGAACAAGATTGGCTCATTGACAACACCCAAATTAGTGATTTTCCAGGTTTGTTTCCATGTTTATGCTCTTAGTTTTCTCTTAAATTGTGTAGTGGTTGTTGTTTCCATTGTTAATATGGTGTCTGAATGTTTGCATATTGAACCAGGACACAGAATAAACCAGCAGGGCTGAGGAAAAGACATAAAGGTTAACCAACTTGTAGGCTTCTCAAACAAGTTGTGAAAGAAAATCCAACTTCTTCTTCTTTAATCTCCCACATACCAGCATTCGTGTCATGAATGTCATTGCAGTTGATGATGCTAGGTTGTTGAGGATTCTTGGTGTAGTGACCAGCTTTTGTTAGGTGTGATTCTTATATATGAGGAGTTGGTTGTTAGGGTTTCACTGGCTAGGGTTTGAAATTGTTCCAACTTGAGATAAGTTGCAAGTATGTACATGTACTTCATCTTTTCTATATAAATAAAGTGTTCAATGGTCCAATAATCAAGTACTTGCATATCTGATTATGAGCTTGTCTTCTCTTTCTTCATTGGGTAATTTCCAACACTTTTTTTTATAATGACAATTCACATGACAGAATGCAATAAATCATTATATACAACAAAGACTGCAATGCCTCTTGCACCTGAAGCACTTCTTATATAAAAGGGAAGTAGCTGATATGTATGGTATATGTAGACTTGAAGATGTGTCTCTTTGACAACACTTTTTTTGTTTTGGTTTAAAAATAAATCAACTTTACCAATACATTTATTAATGGTTATTGCTGTGCATCCTCATATTTCTTCAAAATGGAGTTCTTCTGTAGTATTTTCTAAAATAAAATTCATGTGTCTATACTAAAACGAGTTGCTGGACCTGTACATAATTTCTGGGCAAATTCAAACATTTGAAGGTGACATATGCATACTCCTATGTATAAAATTCATGTGTCTATACTAAAACGAGTTGCTTCATATATGTTAGATACTCAAGTCTGCAATTTACATAAGTTCAAAATAATAAGAAGAAACATTTCCTTTTACAACATTTACAGTTCCAGTGCAGATTCCATGCATTGTTGGATACTCAAGTCTACAATTTACATAAACTCAAAATAATAATAAAAACATTTCCTTTTACAGCATTTACATTTCCAATGCAGATTCCATGCATTCAAAAGATACCATAAACTTTGCTTCATATCTGTTAGATATTTAAATCTGCAATTTACATATACATTTCCAGTGCAGATTCCATGCATTCAACAGATACCATAAACTTTGCTTCATATCTATTGGATATTTAAATCTGCAATTTACATAAACTCGGAATAATAATAAGAAACATCTCCTTTTACAACATGTACATTTCCATTGCAGATTCTATGCATCCAACAGATAAGATAAACTTATTTTGCAGAGAAGCTTGGCTCCATATCCAATGGATATTCAAATCTGCAATTTATATTAACTAGAAACATTTCATTTTGCAACACTTTAGTAACATATGTTGATCTTAACATTGAATTTATTAAACTTATGGTTATCAAAAGTCAATGGACATCTGCACTTTGAAGGTTAATAAATTCATGGTTGAAAGATGCATCTACGTACAGAGATTATTCTTTTACAAAATTTTACACTCTTGATAACTTCAGGAGACTTTTCTTTTGCAAACATTAACACTTTAGGAGACATTTTCTTTACAATCATTTACATTCACTTAAAATAACTTCTCTTTAAGTGACATTTTCTTTACAAGCATTTACATTCACTTAAAATTACCTTTTTTCTTTACAAGAATTTACATTCACTTAAAATAACTTCTCTTTAAGTGACATTTTCTTTACAAGCATTTACATTCACTTAAAATTACCTTTTTTCTTTACAAGCATTTACATTCACTTAAAATAACTTCTCTTTAAGTGACATTTTCTTTACAAGCATTTACATTCACTTAAAATTACCTTTTGGACTTTGGACAATTTTCTTCAAGTGAATATTTACACAGATCAGGGTACACACATACCAATAAAAAAAATGTTCAGTTTGTGCCTTCATACTAGTTCGAATTTTACATTTTAGGGATGTGGGTCAGTCCTCATAACTCCTGAGAAAAATCTTCCCTCCTCTGTTTCATCAGTGCACCAGTTTTCCAGGACCCAGAAGCTCAAATGAGCAATGAAGCCTGCATTTGCCTCGAGTGCAGCCAACATTGCATGAATGCTCAAGGACTGCAGAGCCATCAGCTAACTAACCATGGTAGTAAGAAGTTGAACAGTGGTTTCTTTTACTATAATGGGTTTGTTAAGTTTATGGAATTTTATAGGTTTGTAATTTAGGAAATAGTGTTCTATCTTTCAACCTTCAATTTCTTAAGAACTTTTTGATACCTAGAAGCTTAGCAAATTCAATGTTAAGTTATTAGAATTGTAAATGTTTGTATAAGAAATGTCTACTTGCATTGATATATCTGTTAACCATTGATTTATTAAGCTTCAATGTCCAGATCTCCATGATTGACTTTTTAATACCTAGAAGTTTAATAAATTCAATGTTAAGATGGACATATGTTACTGAAGCTATTGGAAGTGAGTGTAAATGCTGTTAAAGAGAAGTTATTTTAAGTGAATGTAAATGCTTGTAAAGAAAATGTCTCCTGAAGTGTTAATGTTTGCAAAAGAAAAGTCTCCTGAAGTTATCAAGAGTGTAAAATTTTGTAAAAGAATAGTCTGTGTACGTAGATGCATCTTTCAACCATGAATTTATTAACCTTCAAAGTGCAGATGTCCATTGAATTTTGATCCAGAAGTTTAATAAATTCAATGTTAAGATCAACATATGTTACTAAAGTAGTGTAAATGTTGCAAAATGAAATGTTTCTTGTTAATGTTTCTAGTTAATATAAATTGCAGATTTGAATATCCATTGGATATGGAGCCAAGTTTCTCTGCAAAATAATTTTATCTTATCTGTTGGATGCATAGAATCTGCAATGGAAATGTAGATGTTGTAAAAGGAGATGTTTCTTATTATTATTCCGAGTTTATGTAAATTGCATATTTAAATATCCAATAGATATGAAGCAAAGTTTATGGTATCTGTTGAATGCATGGAATCTGCACTGGAAACGTATATGTAAATTGCAGATTTAAATATCTAACAGATATGAAGCAAAGTTTATGGTATCTGTTGAATGCATGGAATCTGCACTGGAAATGTAAATGTTGTAAAAGGAAATGTTTTTATTATTATTTTGAGTTTATGTAAATTGCAGACTTGAGTATCCAACAATGCATGGAATCTGCACTGGAACTGTAAATGTTGTAAAAGAAAATGTTTCTTCTTATTATTTTGAACTTATGTAAATTGCAGACTTGAGTATCTAACAGATATGAAGCAAATTTTTAGCATACGTTAGATGCATGGAATCTGCACTATCTGCAGTAGATATAAAGATAGAAAAATATTTTAACTGTTAATGTTTTAAAATAAATGTCTGCTTCTCACCATTGATTTAGAGGCTTCCAACTGCAGATCCATTTTTTGCACGCCTAGAAATTTAAGAAATCTAATATTGAAAAGGATACAGAAGAATAATTAACCTAAAAGCTATGTCAAATATTGTTTTTTCAGTTATTCAAAGTTCTACCTACAGACAGCTATGGCATTTGGGTTTTTTTCCATAGGGTCTGCATATGAATATGAATGATAACTGTTGTATGCATTTATGCTGTGTCATTTTGTAATGTGGTCTCTATAATTACAAAATCTCTTCTTGGGCTTTTCTTAAAAATTTCAACGTGGTTTTAGCTTATTTTTTCTGCATGGGCAGTGACTGAGCTGAAGGAACCAGGACTATTATGGAAATCATCTTCAAATCCAGTTGGCTCAACTCAAGGATTGAATATGTAAAGACAGAGAGTTCTCAGGGTGAATAACACGCAGAAGGCACTGGCCATATATGAGGAATATCAAGAAACAGTGATGAACAAGGCTAGTAAACTACCCAAGAAACATCCTCGATGCTTCGTTGATGGGAACGAAATGTTGAGGTTCCATGGCAGTGGTACCCTTAAGAAATTTGGTTTGCATTTCAGAGGTCATTTGCACAGCCTAAATGATTCTTTAAAAACTTTTGCCAGGCAGAATGTTGAGCTACTTCTTAATGCAGCCTTTTTCCATTTAACCAAGGGAGAGATTTAATTTGTCATTTTCTTAACCCAAATGAACACTAAAAGCCTATGAGTTACAAGGCCAAACCATGATCTTATAGAGCTTAACAGGCACTTGGGTTCAACAACTACTTTTGAAAAAAAAAATTACAAATATTGAGGTTAACTGTTAAGCTCTTTCGATGACCATTTGACGGACATGATTAGAAAATGAATGCTGAATCTATGGACAACGATAATGAGCAAGCAGAAACGAGGCGGTTGAATTGGGAAAGATGTCTAGATAGTGGAATTAGATTAATATTTATAAATAAAAACAATAATAATAAACATGATTTCCAGCTTGAAATGTATAGGAATGGTTTTCCATAAGGTTTACATTTTGGGGAAAATCCCCAGAAATTCCTGCGGGCCTTGCCCAAAGGCCATCACGGAAGTTGGATTCATTTTTCTTGGCAGGTGAGTGATCTGGGTAACCTGATTGAAGCTTTCATTCAATGGCATTCCCGCTTGCTACCTTCTGTCTCTTTCCAGTATTTCGTTGACAGAGTCGAGAAGGTCGGGGCCAGGATTTGTTGCACTCGCCAGGATTTGTGTTGCATTTCCACGACCTGGTTCTTTTATTTTCTCACTCACAATTTTCAATCGCTGCTCTTGGCTCTTTCAACCTATTGCAGCGCCAGACTATAATGTGCGCTTCTCTCGGTTGGTACTGGCCGCTTTGTGTGGAACGGCAGCTCTGTCACTGGCCGAGGAATGGAAAGAATGAATCCTGGGTTGAACACCTGTGACCATATACTACATTATTTGGGTATCGCCATATATGGGACTCAGGTACGACTGACTTCACACACTGTCAGCTCTGAAAATCCGTTGTCATCTCTGAAAAAGAAAGACAGGTTTCAGGAGAGTAAAGTGGTTATTATGATCGGCTTACTTTTGGGATTTCATTTCCATTACATCCCCTGTTTATTTTGTTGTGGTTGGATTCATTTTTCTTGGCAGGTGAGTGATCTGGGTAACCTGATTGAGGCTTTCATTCAATGGCATTCCCGCTTGCTACCTTCTGTCTCTTTCCACCTTCTGTCTCTTTCCAGTATTTCATTGACAGAGTCGAGAAGGTCGGCGCCAGTAAACGTGTTAGGGTATGCATTCTGTCCCATTTTGCCATGAACTTCTTGAATACCCAGAAGTTAGTTTATTAATTATGCATTTTTGCTGGGTTTTACCAGAACTGCCTTCGAGAGCTAAGAGAAAGGGTCGCCAGAGGAGAGAATCCAAAAACCCTGCACGACCCTCCTCGCTCGGTGGTTCTGCTCTGGGCAAGGGCGGGTAGCAGGGGATGCTGGTTCACATGAAATTTTCAAATTGAGTTGGCGCGATTGCCATAGGCTTGGCGGGGTTGGTGAATTTGACAGAGGCAGTCAGCGTGCGAGGTGACGGTGACGGAGCTAACGGAGTTCACGTTCCGGCGAGGTGACGGAGACGGAGAGAGAAAGGCCGTTTGGGTGGTTGGCCGGAATAATGCACTTTTCGGATGATCGGAATCTCCGAAAAGTCGCATTATAGACTACTCCGTTTTATTAATGAAGCCATTACAGCAAAGTCGGCATGACAGAAACAATGGCCGTGTGCAGAAGCTTTCAGAGCCTACTGTGAAAAGGTGACGTCACCACTGTTTGCTGTTTTGGGTTTTCGGGCTCCTTGTTTTAGGGGTCAGGATCGCTGTATATATGTGGGTGTATATTCATATTCATATTCAGTGTGTGTCACGGAGGTATCATTTCAATGCGTTGTGGAAGGGTATCAGTGAAAGGTGAGGCCGAGGAAGTCGCGGTCTCGCCCAAAACGAGTTCCCGGCAGAAACATGGGAAGAGTCAGAGATTGAATCCTTATTCCACCAGCGGTCTTGACAAATTCGCGAGCGTCAATGCCGAGCTCTCTGCCAAAAGAAAATATGTTGCGAACAAGACTGATGTGCCAGAGGCCATGGTGAAGTTCGTGTCTTCCAAGAACGGCTGGGTTCCAGTTGTGATTGGTGCCAAAGATCACGGAACTGAGCAGAAAAGCAGTGGCGGGGATGCTTCCAGGGTTTCGATCCTGGGACCTGCGGAGATTAATAATGGCGAAAAGGGCTGGGAATCGAGGAAAAAAGATGAACAGAATGGTATTAATGGTGAATCTGAGAAAAGGTATGTTACTGTGAGTGCGCCCACCAGCCTTGTGAGAGCTCATGGTGACCCAACTGACCTCTGGGTTACAGATTCTATGCAAGCTGTAAATCTCGAAAACATTGATCCTGGGCACAAGCAGAATCCCGACCATCATCGTCACTCTGAACCTAAAATGTTCAGAAGGTTTGTGTCCATGGATAACTGTCCGAGTACCAGACCTGCGACTCCAGTAGTTGGATCAGATAGCTTCTACATGAAGACCAGGCCGGCTGTGACTTACGACGACAGCATTTATGCATTGACTGTTATTATCAGCATGCTGTTCGGTTTCATTTTCTACGGTCGGCTCTTTGTCATCCTCCTCACTTGTGCATTCTTGTATCTGGTCCCCATTTTTAGAGAAGGTTCAGAAATGAAAGGAATGATTAGGATTGACAATAATGACAGGGTGGAGCATCTTCAACCCAGTGAGACCAGGAAGACGGTCGATCATGGATGGATTGGTAAAATGAAAGTATAGCGTGCCTCTTGGAAGTTACAGATACTTTGGGGAAATTTATGGGCTTGATTAGTAACAAAATCCATAGAAGTAGAGCATGTATGTATAAAATAGTCAGATTCAATGTATATGGAAAGTCATTGATGTGTCAAACAAAAGTCAGAGGTCTTACTGGATGAGTGTTATATTATTGATAATATTATAACAGTGTATGAAACTATTGTCAGTGGTACTTTGAGTTTTGAAAATTTATAAAACTATTGTGAGTGGCACTTCGAGTTTTGAAAATTTATAAGGTTGGTTTGAGGCATTAAATTAAACTCTTGGTATCAAATTTTTCTATGTAGGGATTTTAAGCACTTGATGTTGTTACTTCACTAAAGGATTTCCAAATATATAAAATAACTTTGATTAGAATTTATATATAGAAGTTATGTCTCTCACAAGTTGACCTACTTTATTGACCACCATGGTACTAAGCAAGTGATGTTCTTTAAAGCTAAGATAGTGGGTGAATCTTATTTGCAAACACAATACATGAAGAATATAGGCAATAAGAAAAGTTAATTGAGTCGTTCCAAATAGCAATATTACGAAGATGCTTCTAAGAAGCGGAAGAAGTGGAGATCAAAGGAAAAGAAGACAATAGATTCTTCACTTCATGCAAGGATCTAAACAACCATTGAACCATTGCAATATTAGTGGTCACACTGGAGTAAGTGTTTGAAGCTACATCCAATGTTGAACCCAAAGAACCATATTAATTATGCCGTGAATATGAACCTACCAACTATGGATTTAATCAACAAGGTGGGGAACATTGTACATGCAGATGAACAAATTCTCTACGCTATAGTGTAGGAGGTAGACTTGAATAGTCTTCATCTTTGGGAGGAGAAGGAGATGACTAAAATCTTCCATATAAGATTCAAGTCAATAAGACAAAGGTGGACACTTTGTTTGATTATATGTCTTACACCTATGCCATAGAAGAAGATTTGGTAAGCATGATTGGATTGGAAGTTCATGATCATCCTCACACATATCCATTAGGATGGGTAAATAAAGATGCATGGCTCAAGGTCACTAAACAATGTAACATTAAATTTGCTACAAGTGCAAACTATATTAATGAAGTGAAGGTGTGTGTAGTGCCATTTAATGTATGTGTTGCACTATTTGGAAGCCCCTATATGTATATAAGGCATGCAACATTCATGGGGAGAGTAAACCAATACTACCTAAGCAAGGATTGTAAGTCTTTCATCATCAATGCGTAGAAAGGTAAATGCAAGATCTTTTGGGTGACTGCTAATCAAGCCAAGAAATTAATAATTTATACTAGGAAGTTTGTATTACTTTTCTTAATAGTCCAATGTCTCCATTACTTCACTCTCTACTTAGATTTCCACACCTTCTCTAAGATATTATGGATGCATGGATTTTATAGCACATATTTCCCACCTTTTTTTAGTGAGAGGAACCCTAGTTCACCATTGGACTTGTTGACCTTAATGCACCCTCCAGCCTCTTTGATTGGCCATTTTTAGTAGGGTGGTCGCTCCCACAACACTGTCATCTTGCATACTGTCACTACCAGATAGTGCAGCAACCTTTGAACACAATACCCTAGACTTTGAGAAGGGAACGACCATGGTGAAAAGTTCTAGAGTTTGTGAGTCCTAAGGAGATAAAATCGAACCACTTGTTTATGAGTTTGCTAGGAGCCATTTATTGTAGATCTTTCCTAACTTCTCATGCTCCTAGGTGTGTAGATACATCTTCCCGATGGATATGAAAAGCCTATATAAATTGACCCTTTCATGAGGAAAATATATAAAGTGTATTACTTAGTGATGTTGGTGGATTTATACTAGACTTTCCTTACACGTGAGATTACCCTAGTCCATGGATAAACCAAGGAGAGGAAGATTCCAAGGATTGGAAAGGAGGCCTCACTATCTCAAGGTAGATCATGCATTATAATTTTGATTAATATGAATTCAAAGTTCTTTCCCTTCAAATATCTTGTTT
>APFE030623535.1:0-13087 GCA_000404065.3 Pinus taeda
CCAAGACCTAGTCAATCTACAAAAGACAAGTCAACCTACAATGTAGTGAAGTCCATAGAGAAGCCTATTTATAAGAGAACCTTGACCTCATTCAAGAAGCATCCAAGAAGTTCAATCACAATGCAAGAAGAAGACTTATACCCAGCGAAGACAAGGAGAACATATATAGAGGGAGACCAAAGTTTTAAGGTTGTTTTTGGGCTCCATTTTCCCACACGTGAGAAGATTCTAGGGCATCGTTTTGCTACAAAAATTATAGTCATCAAAGGAGCCAAAATCAAGTATCAAGAAGGTCAATTTTGCAATATGAATTTCCAAATAAGAAGAATCAATTCAAGAAAGGATAGAGAAATAGAAAATCATCATATTTTCCCACATGTGCAAAGCTATGGTTTCTACAGTAGCCAAAAATTACAATCAAGAAATTGTAGGTCTGAACTTGAGAAGTTGCAGGTCCGAATTTGAGAAGTTGCAGCAATTTTGGAGCAATTTTACTAAGTTTGACTTTGTGAATAGCAATTTCATCAAAGGAGAAGTTGACTTGGTCTTGGAGGGGTCCTTTTCAAGGGTCTTAGGACTTGGAATTCATCATTTTCATATTCTATAAGAAGAGATGAATTCTTGTGGGTTTTCATCTCAAGAGGAGAGGTTTTGGCCCTCACTAGTATCCTATATTGTGTGTCTTCTTGTCTCATTTATATTCATTGTTTGGTAGTTGTTTATGTTGGAATTATGATGCATGTGTTGTACTTGATGGAAACCCACTTGTAGTAGAACAAGTATATGGAAACTAGATGACTCTACAGGTAAGAGGTGACAGAATGATGGAAGAGAATAATGGTCAAAGGTTTGATACAAGGAGATTGTTAGTGTGTGTTGTCCTTGGTATTTTATGAATGAACTAATTGATAAAATTATAAACAAGATGTGACAGAATGCATGGAAGTTGTGTTTATAGATGTGATAAAATGTAGGTCAGTTTAGAGAAATCAGTTTAGAAGTGATGGATGATGGAAAATCACATTATAATAGGTCAATTCAGAGGTAACAAACAATGGTACAAAAGAATAGGATGTTGGAACAAAGGACTACAGATCAGAATCAAGAAGTTGAAGAAAAAGGATGTTTTCAGGTATGTTAAGTTGTATACATGGGTTCACCATACAAAAAGAGCGTATACATGTGGGTTCACTGTACAAAAAGAGCATATACATATGCACATAATTTCACAAGAGGAAAAGTTCGTATGGGATGAAAAATTAAGGAAATTAAGGTGAAATAATGCCAAGGGTCAATACCATGGTATTAGCCCACAATATTGAGCGGAGTAATGGTTATTTGATCCCGTCTAAGAATACCACAGGTTCTAAGTGTTATTTTTGTCCGAGGTATTAAGAAAGGTTAAAACTCTATAAGGAGGAGAATATAAAATGGCTAAGTGCACAAATAATGAATATCTTATGAAGTGTTAAATCAAAAGAAATTGTGCATGTTATGGGTTCCTGATGCTTTGCTTGATCTGGAATAATTATGCACTTGAGTGTTTGATGATGGATGAGATCTAATGATGGATCAAGATCATAATGAATTATCATTATGAGATTTGATAATGGATAGGCTAGATCTGAGTGTTAACAAATTCTTTATGCTTTAAATTCTATGATATGGGTATATATGAAGACTGGAATAGTTGCGAAGTTATAAGTTTTCATCTGCAGATTTGTACATTGGTTCACCTTGGTGAAGCGCATATACATGCTGGTTCGGCACTTCCAAGTAGCATATGCAAAAGAAAAGCCTGTTGTTCAAAGATGACTGATATATCTGATCAAGGATATTGTTTTAGTGTTGTATGTCAATGATGTCTTCTTAGATCTGAAAGTAGAACTGAATGCATAAGGAGGTTGAGTCTAATTGATTGATTGATTAGGTGAGAAGGGTGATCTTTGCTGCTACTTGTTTAGATATTTGTAATTTGACAATAGATCTTCAGATTGTTACTGGTTGGTATAGTTTTGATTTAGAGGTTTTTATGATGTAGTAATTTAGGAGGTATACGCAAGTTTTGTTAAAGGAAGTAGCGTATATATGCAGGTTAGCTTCATTGAAGTAGCATATACATTTTAGCACATGATTTTTGAGGTTACAGTTGGTTCTAGTTGTTGATGCAGTGTTATGGGTTCATATTTCTGTACTAGTTACAGTGATCTATATATTTCAGTTGATTGGCTAAATTTTGATTAAGGTTTGAAAGAATGGTTGATTCAGTTGTGTCAGAGGTTCAAGGATTGTTTGATTCAGTGTGTTAGAGGTTTCAGTGATTCATTGATTTAGTTATGGTTGATTCAAAGATTGATGGTTGGGCTTTAGTTATATCAAAGGATGATGATTAGGTTTCAATTATTGATTGATGCAGATGTATTTGTTGGATGTATTGCAGTGGTGATTGATTTTGAGCTTCAATGTTACTAATGGGTCTAGTGTGAAAATTGATGAAACGTGGTCCCTGGAGGATACTGAGGGTTGAATCCTTTAGTGAGGAAGTCGAATCTTCTTGCCATTAGTGGTTGGTGATTAGATCAGGGGTTTGGATCTCCCTTCTTGTACCATATGGAAAGCGAGTGAAGATGGTAGGTCGGTGCCTACATATTGGTAAACATATCAACTAATACAAGAGCTAGTGGGTTGTAGCTCCCTTCCAGTAGAAGGTGGAGAATGAGAGAAGGTTGTAGCCTTCTGCAGGTGGGTGCCTGTGTACTAGTATGATTCTGCACCAGTACAAGATTGTAAAAAAATTATTCTTTATATTAACAATAAGACAGAGACAACAATAGCATGTGGGTTTTCTCTCGCATTGGGTTTCCACCTTAAATATGGGCGTTCATGTGTGTTGCTTATGTGTGATGGTTTATTCTATTATTACTGCACATGGTTATTGTTTAATGTTTAATAAAGTACTACTGCATTGATTAAATATCAACATATGATGAATTAACTGAATCACAAGTTCACTGGTTATACGTTGGTTTCCTTAAGAACAATTGCATGCACATGCAAGCTCCCTTCACTGAAGTAGCATTTATAAATATGATTATTAAATGGAAAAAATTATTGATTTGTAAATTATTATTCACCTGCCCCTCTCAGTATTGTTCCCAACAACTTGTATCAGAATGGGTCCTTTGGCAGAAGCTTGATTGCTTGAAGGAGATCCATAGAAACAATGGGAAATAAGATAATGAAGAAAGCGCCTTAGAAGAAGAAGACACATCAAAGGAATAGTAAAAGTAGGAGAGACAATTGGCTATTATGTGGAAGAAACTCTTCAGATTTAGAATCACCTTAAAATGAAGATGAACAAGCAAAAGAATTATCATGTATGAATTTGTTGTCCTATGGTGATACATTTCTCTGTTCATTTGAAGATAATGAATGTGATAGTGAAACAATTGAATTTTCTCTTATGGGTGAAAGAGAAATAAATCAAATAGAGGTAGAATTTAAAAATCTCACAGCCACAACTAGAGATCAAAAAGATAATTGATAAAAGGGAATGCTCCTACAAAGAAGTTACTAGGTTAAAAGCTCAATTGGAGGAAGGAAATAAAATGAAGAATAAATACAAAGAAAAGAAAGATCAAAGTCAAAGGCTACAGAGTGAAGTGACATCATTGAGAAATGAAGTGAATGAAAAGGACACAACAACTAAGGAACTTATAGAAAGAACCAGTTACTGTGAAGGTCTTGAAGCTGTGGTCATCTCCCTAAAAGAAGATCTTAAAAATTCAAATAAGTAGAATGAAGAACTACTTCAAGCATTTGAAGAACAAGAAAATGAAATTCTTCTCGAATTAAGGAAATAAGTGGAAGAAGGAAGAAAAGTTGAAGAAATCATAAAGAAGCAGTATCTTGAAAAGGAAGAGCAATATCAGGTTGAAGTGAATATCCTAAAAGGTAAATTAGAAGAAAAGGAGAAACTTTTATGATTTCAAAATAGTACTAATATTTTGGATGATATTCTTAGTAGTCAAAGGTCTCCTACCATCAAATTTGGTCTTGGTTTTCATGAAACTGTTAAAGGTGAATCTAGCTCACAAACTGAAGCAAGGAACTCTAGTGAAAAAATCTGAAATGCTTAAAAAGGAGATAAGAGATCAACCCCATCAACAACTAAGAAAAGAAAGTCTTCAAAGAAAATCATTTACTCCTAACCATGGAAGTGTTAATCGATTCTTTCCTTTGATGAATAATGTTGAATGTTTTATATGCCATAATTTTGGACATGTTGCAGCAAGATGCAGAAGTAGAAAGGTTCAAGCTAATAATAATCACACAGAAAGATCATCAACTTCTAGTCACTTTAAGGGATATTGCTTTTCTTGCAATATGTTTGCTCACAAATCCATTGATTACTTTAGAAGGAATATCAAACATATAAGATGTTATTCTTGTAACAATTTTGGGCATATAGTAAAAGAATGCAGGAGCAAATTCTAGCCAACATACCAAAAGGAGGAAACATCATCACACTCCAAGGTATGGAAGAAGAAGGAATTATAGTTAGAAAAATGTGGCATAACTCAGTATACAAACATAAAATACTCAGGAGGAATTGAAAGTATGAAAATTTAGTGTTCTAATTCTCATACACAGTTATAATGAATACAAGTTACATATATACGTGATTTAGACGTGGCACAACCGCATATATGTTGGTTTGATGTAGAAGTAGTAAGATAGACTCAAGAAAAAGGGTATGATATGGTTCAATCAATTATCAATTATCATTTATGTTCTGATTGATGATTATTGCAGTCTGTTCATGATATGTAGAAGTAATTTTGACCCTCATAAGTTTTTTATGACTTGATGTATAACTAGTGGATGATGATGCCTTGATGATCCTTACTGATATATGCAATGATCAGATCTGGCAGTAAACAGTTGGCACTGGTTTAGGAGGAGAATACGCTATTCTTTTAATAATGCATTATTGGCATTATGTTTAGAAGTCTTTGGTACTTATGTTGTTGAAGTGTTTAAATTATGCATCATGCTATGTTGCAGTCATGAGTTTCCTATGATGAAATCTCAAATGATACTTATATTGCTTGAGCCACATAGTTTTTATTCATATTAGATTTATGGATGATTGTGGATGACCCTTTTGATGATGCATACAGTACATATGGTATGTTTCTTACATGGTGATCTTCATAAGGACAAGGAGAAGAACAAATCTTGAGTACACAACTTCATTATTTGATAAGTATCATTTCTTTTATGCTACTGTCATCATGCCTTCAAAGATCCATAAACTTCATATGGTGTAGTTATGGATGAAGATTCCTATAGTTATTGGCTCTCACATGGTTGAGGATTGTTGTTGTTGATGGTATCAAGAAATCTTGACAAATGACTATGAGCTCATGGTTTTCCAGATACATATTGCTATCTCTTTGATGGATACACATTATGCTAGATACATGAATGATTACTTAATTTGCATATTGATAAATATTGTTGGTTGGCCAAGAGAATGGTGTTATTGTAGGTCTCATGAAGACATAGCTATTTAAAGACATGGATATTCTGAGACATGGCTTACTTAGTCACATAATGATGATGACTTCTTACTTTATGATGATAGATTTGATACTCACATATGTTGATTATCATGGTTGATGCTTATTAGATGTGGGATGTTCCCTAGTGATGATACATGGTTGATATATTGAGGGTTCTTGTGGAAATATTATGTAGTTCTTGATGATGATGTTATGATCATAGATGATGACTATGGTGTTTTCACATGCATATGATATGATGTGAATGATTTTGTGTTACTTCTTGGAGATATGACATATGCTTAGTTGATTCATGGAAGGTTATGATAAAGCTCTTTCTACTAAGGAAAAGTAGCAATTTGATCTTGATGAGATCAAGAGGATGAGTTGATATCTATATGCAACATACTTTGTCACATGTTGATGATATTTACATTGTCATATCTTGGGAACTGATAATGGACATATACATGTTGCTGGTCCGGATGCTGCTAATAGATTCTTATGGTGCAAATCATATATGGTGTATGATAGTTGTTGATGACTATCATGGTCTGTTTTAGATATTTGGTCTTTGTTATAAATGTCATGTATATCATTTGATGTAAAGGTCATGTAAAGACCTATGATGTAATAATTGTCATATTCAGTCGTGTATGGAATTTTCAGATCATGTCAAATATGTAATCCCACTTGGTAGAGTGGTTGAGTCATTTGGTATATCCCCACTTGGTTGGGAGATTGATGTATGTATGGGCCATTGGTGATAGGAATGTCATACTAACATAGTTGAGTTATATAGTCATGTTATTCTTTTGGAAAACATTTTTGTAGACTCTGCATGTGCTCAGGGGGAGCATGGATGGTATAATGCATCTCAACATGTACAAAGTGTTGGGTGTGGAGCCTGATTATCTTCTATATTCAAAAGTACCACCACATTGGACCCCAGTTCAAAATGGGGGTGGCAACGCCGCCCATAAAATATTCGCTGCATAGGGGGGTCTAGGGGGGGGGGGGGGGGGGGGGCGGTTGTCGACTTGGGACCCCCCCCTGGCGGGGGGTTTTCGAGGGACGCCCGTCGAAGCTAAGACGGCTGTAAAATTGCCTTGTAAAAGTATAGTAATTTCTATTCAATCTGGGCCGTTCATTAAGCGGATGATCTGACAGTAAAACTTAAGTTTATTTTAGGGTTTTCTGCCCTAGAAGGCAACCCCTCCCTTTGTATGAGGGCATTGCATTTGAGGCTGTGAGATAGATGTGTATTCTGTGTGAACGAGAAACAGAGAGGTGAGACTGTGAGAGAAGACAGAGGATATTAACGGCGGATTTGTTGGTAGGTTGTGTCCTTCATGCTTTGCTGGATAATAGAAAAGGAAGGACTGGGCTGTTCGAGGTGGACGTCAGCCAAACATGGTGAACCACGTATATCTGTGTCTCTCTTGTTTTGTGCATTTTCTGTGTTTATATTTCTGCAATATTTTATGTGTTCCATTGCTCCGTAATATATATAATATTCTAACACAAAGGGGGAGTTTAATCAGAGAATTCAGCATGTGCCTAGGGGGAGCATGATCAATGTTCATACACAATTGTTCAGATATGGAAGTCTTCATTTAACATTGATCAGTTAGCCCTTTTCCCTTGATGTCAAAGGGGGAAAGTAGCTTGGTGTTTGGAGAGTAGCTTCATGTTTAGAACAACTTGGTGTTAATTATAGGTTGTGGTGACCAAACACCAAAGTATTTGCCATCAAGTCCAAAGGGAGATATTGTTGGCATTATGATGCATGTGTTGTACTTGATGGAAACCCACTTGTAGCAGAACAAGTATATGGAAACTAGATGAATCTACAAGAGAGATCAAAGGTGACAAAATAATGGAACATAGATGAATCTATAGGTCAGAGGTGACATAATGATGGTCAAAGGTTTGATACAGGGAGATTATTACTATGTGTTGTCCTTGATATTTGATTAATGAACTAATTGATAAAAGTATAAAAAAGATTTGATAGAATGCATGGCAGTTGTGTTTACAAATGTGACAAAATGTAGGATATTTCAGAGAAATTAGTTCAGAAGTGATGTATGATGGAAAATCACATTATAACAGGTAAATTCAGAGGTAACAGGGCAATGGTACAAAAGAATAGGACGTTGGAACAAAGGGCTATAGATCAAAATCAAGAAGTTGAAGAAAAAGGATATTTTTAGGTATGTTAAGTTGTATATGTGGGTTCATTGTAACAAAAGAGCATATACATGCGAGTTCACTGTTAAAAAAGAGCATATACGTATGCACACACTTTCACAAGTGGAAAAGCGCATACAGGATGGACAATTAAGTAAATTAAGGTGAAAGAATACCAAGGGTCAATACCATGGTATTAGCCCACAATATTGAGTGAAGTAACGATTACTTGATCCCGTCTAAGAATACCACAGGTTCTAAGTGTTGTTTTGGTCCGAGGTATTGAGCAAGGCTAAAACTATATAAGGGGGAGAAGATCAAAGTGCTAAGTGCACAAGTAATGAATATCTTATGAAGTGTTAGATCAAAAGAAATTATGCATGTTATGGGTTTTTTATGCTTTTCTTGATTTGGACTAAGTATGCACTTAAGTGTTTGATGATGGATGAGATCTAATGATGGATCAGGATCATAATGACTTATCATTATGAGATCTGATAATGGATAAACAAACATTTGGTGCTTTAAATGCTATGATATGGGTATATCTGAAGACTGGAATAGTTGTGAAGTTATAAGTTTTTATCTGTAGATCTATACACCGGTTCACCTTGGTGAAGGCCCATATACACACTAGTTTGGCCTTTCCAAGTAGCGTATGAAAAAGAAAAACCCGTTGTTTAGAGATGACTGATCTATTTGATCAGTGTTGTTGTTTTACTATTGTCTGTTAATTATGTCTTCGTAGATTTGAAAGTAGAATTGAATACATAATGAGATTGAGTCTAATTGGTTGATTGATTAAGTTAAAAGGGTTATCTTTGTTGTTGTCTGTTTAGATATCTATAATTTGACAATAGATCTTTAGATTGTTACTCGTTGGTACAGTTTTTATTCAGAGGTTTTTATGATTTAGTAATTTTGGAGGTATATGTAGGTTTTGTTAAAGGAAGTAGCATATACACACAAGTTGGCTTCATTGAAGTAGCGTATACATTCTGACACATGATTTTTGAGGTTACAGTTGGTTTTGGTTGTTGATGTAGTGTTCTGGGTTTAGATCTATGTACTGGTTAAAGTGATATGTCTGTTCCAATTGATTAGTTGAATTTTGATTAAGGTTTGAATGAATGGTTGATTTAGTTGTGTTAGATGTTTAATTATTGTTTGATTCAGTGTGTCAGAGGCTTCAGTGATTGATTGATTCAGTTCTGTTTGATTCATATATTGATGGTTGGGCTTCAGTTATATCAAAGATTGATTATTGGGTTTCAATGGTTGATTGATGTAGATGTATTTGTTGGATGTATTGCAATAGTGATTTATTTTGAGATTCAATATTACTAATGGGTCTAGTGTGAAAATTTTATGAAATGTGGCCTTCATATTGTGTTGTTGTGTACCAGGAGTATCCAGTCTGAAAATTTATGAAATGTGGTCCCTAGAGGATACTGAGGGTTGAAGCCTTCAATGAGGAATTCAAAGCTTCCTGCTAGTAGTGGCTGGTGATTAGATCAAGGGGTTGGAGCTCCCTTCTAGTAGCAACTGGAAAATGAGTGGAGATGGTAGGTTGACGCCTACATACTAGTAAACATATCAGCCAGTACAAGAGCTAGGGAGTTGTAGCTCCCTTCCAATAGAAGCTGGAGAACAAGAGAAGGTTGTAGCCTTCTGCAGGTGGGTGCTTGCATACTGGTATGATTATGCACTAGTACAATATTTTAAACACCTTATTATTTATATTAAAAAGAATACATAGACAACAACAACAGGTGGTTTTTCTCCCACATTCGGTTTCCACCTTAAATCTCGGTGTTCATGTGTGTTTCTTATGTGTGATGGTTTATTTTGTTATTACTGCACATGGTTATTGTTTAATTTTTAATAAAGTACTGATGCACTGATTAAAGATCAACATATGATGAATTAACTGAATCACACGTTCACTAGATATACGTTGGTTGCCTTAAGAACAATTGCGTGCACACGCGAGTTCCCTTCACTAAAGTAGCGTATGTAAATCTGATTATGAAATAGAAAAGTTATTGATTTGTAAATATTGATTCACACCCCCCTATTAGTATTATTCCCAACATTCTGATGATAAAAGAACAATATAATAATCAAGATAAGAAAATTAACTATAAGTACATCAAGTGAAGTGAAAGAAAATCACAAGCAATTGTGAAAGAAAGATAAATCACCTAATTAAGTCGCCCCTAGATTTCTCAACATGCTTTGAATATTTGCTTTCTCATAACATGCTATAATAGTAATTTATTGTCAACTAATTTGTAGTATCCTTCTAGTACATTCTCATTTGTGTATATCTTATATGGTTTTAGCTAACCGACTCCTTCTTGAGATATATTTCTTGTTATTATATTGTTATATTCTTGTGTTATGTTTTGCAAGTTATTAATCATGGGTTGATTTCATCCCCATTATCAAGCATTTCACTCTTGCTTTCACCCTAACCTCTCTTCATTTGATAGCCAAGAGTATAACTATCATGTTGCAAGTTGGACCCACATACTCGATGGGACTCCTATCCCAAACATGCGAGGTCTAATTCGGACTTCACACTAGGGAGACACCCTAAATATTGGAGGTGCATTTTACCCCGCCAACATAATACAAATGGAGAATAATTGATCAACCATTCCACATTCAATTCCTAAAAATGTTAACCTATGGGTTTTAAGGGTACATAAAATGAAATTATAGGTGGGGAAGGGTTGGTTAACCTTCTCAATATTACTTATAAATAGGGAAGTGTTTATTTTCTTATCTATGGATTTTGGAATTTATTATCATGGGTATTTAGTGGAAAAGTGTTATTAGATCCTTTTTCCATTTTATAATGAAGAATATGGGTATGTGGTTCCATTGGAAATACGGATAAAAGTGAAATATAATATGAAAATGAGACATGACAATTGGTCATTCCTCAACCTTATTATGGTGAATACTAATGGAATTGTCCCTCTAATCATAGGAACAAGTGAATTCAAAATAAACATGTGGAACACTACGAATTTAACCATGGGTGGAGAAGGCATAAATGTGCCTTCTCCTATCTCCTTTAGATCGTGGTAAAATGAGTGAATTGGTTAGTGATTAACATGTCTATAAGAATGTAAATTAAGAAAAAAAACAACCATTCTATATTAAAAAATAAAAAAAATAAATATGGGGATCATTGGCTTACCATTCTTCATATTCTACTAGAGAATATGAGTAAAGGGATCCATTAGAAATATGGGTAAAATTATAATATACTATGACAAGGAGAAGGATTGGTCAATCAATCCTCCACCTTCCACTAGAGAATTTGAATTCATGTATCCATTACAGACTACAGTTATAGGAAAAGTTGAATCTAAAAAAAACATGGATAACACACTTCGTAGGAGAAGAAATATTCTCCGTAAAAATATCTTATATCTAGAGATCAAGAAATTTCATTACAAGAAACCTTTAATATAGAATGATTAGTTAACCATTATTCATTATAATTATACTATATTTATATCCTATTGCTTCATATTAGGAACCATCTAACCACTCTTATACATTCAACTCCTAATATAAAATATATCTAGGGTCCAGAGTCTATATAAGTAAACCCTAAATAGAGAAGGGTCTTGGAGAAACATTTGAATTGTGCTAGTGGAGGTATTGGAGAAACATTTGAAAAAGAAAGAATAGAAATAGAAAGGTAGGCCTTTGGACAAAGAGAGAAAAGCAAAGGAAGATCATAAAGAAAGAGGATATAACATATGAGTAGAAAGAAGAGCTGAGAGAGAGGGGAAGGATTCGGAGAATGAAGTCACCTTTGGATTTCCATCTTAGGTGCACCAAGAATATTTGATGTTGAGGTAAAAATGAAAAATACCCCACCATTTATACTTCCTAATTTTAATGGTATGTCAGCTAAATATCTTGATGCTTTCCTTTTTGAGTTTGAATTTTTTTGTCATGCTTCTGGGTATACAAATGATAGAAAAGAAAAATAATTTGTTTCCTGCTACCATAATAGGATTTTTCCTATAATGGTTTAAGGGTTTTGGAGAACACACTACTATGTATTGGGAATATATGATACAGTATCTTCTTAATAAGTATCGAACATATTATATACCCAAATACTCTAAGGAGGATATCTTTAGGATGCCCCAACAAGAGGACAAAATTTTAAAAGACTATTTGGAAATATTTTCCTATAATGTTCAAAAATATAAACAAAATGCACTAAACTTAGAAAGTGTTCACATAATTATTTTAACGGGAATTAGAGACGAATATATTGATGTACTTGATCTTATGGGAACAGGTGATATTTCTTGCTTGTCTTTTACACTAATATTTTATTTATGCAAGAAGTATTCCAGAGGAAGAGTAAAACATGACAAGGATTAAATCAGATACTTTGCCCAAAATCAATAAGTTAGCTACATTAAGTGTTATCAAGGAAGAATTAGACAAGTTATTAGAGAATTTGGAAACTCATCTCTTATGCTTGGCTCATAAATTAATACATTAAAATCCAGGAAGATATAGGAATAGTAAAATAAAATATTGTATATTTTTGTGCTAAGTGTAGGGAGAAGCATCCATTGAGAGAATATCCATTAGGTAGTATTAAAATTTGTGGCATATATGCAGAAAAGCATGCAAATGAAATTATCTAACGTTACTAGACTTGAAAGCAACCTACAAAGGAGAGACTTGAGCATTGGAATCCTTATATTATGTTTCACACAGAATACCTTGTCAACCAAGAGCAATAGATACGTTTCAAGATTCTCTTAAGAAATTTCCTCAATATTATAATGTGTTACACTCTTGACCTACGAGAAATTTTACAATACAACCCAAAACACAAAACAAAATGAGAAAAATTGTTGGAAGAATCACCGCACCTCTATAGAATCCGTAATTTCCACCCTCGGGATCCTAGTTACTGGTTTGGAATGTTTACCAATCTTTTGGTTTCTTCTCTTGGCCGGGGCTATTCTGTAGAGACCTTTACTTCTAAGTAAATCTTCCATGTAGGATACCCATTGAAAGTAGTTAGTGCTGTCAAGAATGACTTGGCATGGACTTTCCATTTAAAAAAAAACTGAAGCTGAAGATTCTGAAAGTAAGTGTTCCAATGGATAGATCTCGAAAAATTAGGTTGTTTTAAAAAAAACGGCTCTGAAAAAGACTTCTGGATGAAAAAGTTATGGCTTTTTGAAAAAAAATTGTTGAAGTTGCCGGCAAAGTGCGCGAAAGTGCGGGAATGAAAAAAACGCCCCCACAAAATGGAGATTTGAACCCAA
>APFE030623542.1:7427-19174 GCA_000404065.3 Pinus taeda
ACTTGAAAACATGAAATGGATCACATAGCTTGATTTCTACAACCACAAAACTACTTACCCAGCCTACTTTACCTAGCATTTTTTCTTCTTTTGGTTTGGGTGCACTTGAACTAGCAAACCTAACTTTTCAGCCTTTTTCTTTTTTATTGTCCTCCTATATACATCTATACATTTTTCATCCAGAGGCTTAGATTAGGCTGTTGAGCACCCTTACTTCTCTACCTATCTAAGAATCTACCAAGATTAAGCTGTTTGGACCTCCCTCTAACTGAAAATTCTTCAAAAATGGAATAACTCATCAAAATTAGAATACAGCAGAGGCACTTAGACTAGCACACTCTCATGGACACTTCTTTGGCCTTAGTATCAAATATGGAACATTGCAGCATGCAAAGTATGACATATTTGGTATGTAGAAATGTTGATCATGAAAGATGAATACCTGCTATGAGAAAGAGGCTAACACCTTCTATGGAACCGTTGTTGTTCCCTCTAAGAAACAATGATTCCATGTATTACTTTTCTGATGTTCCCTCTAAGGAACAACGATTTTGTGCGTCTTTGTTTTCTCGCTGTTCCATTTAAGGAACAATTGTTGTCTCCTCTAAGGAATAATTGTTGTTCCCTTTAAGGAACGACAACCTTGCATCTAATTTTTTTCTTCTTCTTTCTTTTCTCTATTCCTTATAAGGAACAATTGTTATTAGCTCTAAGGAACAACTGCTCTTCTCGATAAAGAATAGTAGTTTTAGTGTGAACTTTTTCTTTTTGTTGTTCCTCTTAAGGAACAACTGTTGTTACCTCTAAGGAACACCACTTCTGTGTATATATCCTTTTGTTGTCCCCTACAGGGAACAACACCATTTGCATATATTTTTCATTTGTTGTTCCTTACAGGGAGCAGCTGATGTTCCGTCTAAGGAACAACACCCCTTTTTTGTGTCTTTTCTCGTTGTTCCCTATAAGGAATAACACTCTTTGTGTGAGGTTTTCTTTAGGAAAGAAGCACTTTGTGAATATTATTTAAATCTTTATGATCCTCTATAGGGCAAGTAAATAAGCATATATGTAAGGATACAAAATTTGAAGTCTACTGGAACAAGCAAATCGAATATTATCATCTTGAATGAGATTGCTTGGTATTGATCGAAAAAGGGAAGGACACAACCATCTATATCACTTTACTGTCCTTATCCTCACTATAAATCGAATTGATTGATTATTTCTACCATGTTGGTTCTTCCCTAACCCCTATAATTCTCTTTGACCATTATCATCAAATAAGGTTAAGGGCACATTTTCTTTTCTATTGATATGTTCAGACTTCTTCCAGCATCCCTATTCTTAAGGAGTGTTGAGCCACCCTCTACATATATAATAGGAAGTGCTATCTAAAAATAAAATAAAATACATACATACATATCTATATCTATCTATCTATCTATCTATCTATCTATATCTATATATATATATATATATATATATGTTTACTAACAATTTTATAATTTGTCAGACAGAGGATAGGGGGTCTCATCATGAGCCAGCTTACCATGATCATAAGGAAGCAACAAAGTGGCATTCCCACTATGGCCACCACACAAAGGATATGATCTAATGGATGCATCAGAAAAGCAAAGTCCTTGGAACAGGAGGTTTCATCATGAGCCGGCCTGTCCACCTTTCACTCCACAACAGTGAATAGCATTGTGTTCATCTGGTTAGCAATCTAGCACATTGGTCTCTACTTTGACATCATGATGCACTTTCCTATATATACATAGAGGATCATGGTTCCAGAGGGAAGAAAATATGTCAATGTTATAAACCCCTATGGGCAACAGAAGCTTTGTTGATGGTATTGGAGTCATATTTTCAAGATCAATAGTTATTATAACCCACTTTTCTTATTCTTTATCTTTACTACAGAGAGATTATGTTCCTAATCTATTTTTGAACCTTTATGCATGCGATATCTTTTAAAAATAAATCATCGTAGTTTAAGTGGAATAATGACCGCAAAGCATCTTTCCTACATCAGATGTCCTTTTTCCCTTTTCGAATCGCTCAACAACGTCTCCACACTTATTCATAATTTTTGTTCTATGCATTGACTTCAGCACCTCGATATCTTTTGTGATTGTATCATAAATATACATACCTTTCCATTTTTACCACTCCTGTACTTTGCTACCAGCACGTCATTCCTTCATTCAATTGGTCGAAGTCAACCTATCATTTTTAAGAGGGGCGACGAGCAACCTCCAGTGTAGTTATGCAGGCATGTTAGTCCTTTATTCGATTGTGCAGAGCAATTCAACATTGCATGATTACAAGGTATGTGGTACAATAACAAGTCTTAGAATAACAATATTTTTGCCTATAAAGTATCATTTGAAATAAACATTATAACAACTTACTATTCCATAGTTTGGTTTTTTCTATTGCTACAACATTTCTGCTATACTAACGGTTTGTAGGATCCAGGCAGTATGGGAGGAAGAACAGTGTGAAGGGAATCATTAATGCTAGATGTTTCTGATGTAGCCAGAGAAATTCTAGCTCAAGCTTGTTGGATAACATATTTCACACGATTACAGAAACCCAACAAAGCAACTGCTATTGAATTCTTACGAAATTTACAAAATGAACAATCTATGATAAGAGGGAGGCAAATTATAGTGACAGACACAATAATAGATGAAGTGTCTAGATTACCAACAGAGGGACCCATATGGGCAGATAAAAGATTGAAGTTGTAGGATGCCGTTGCAGTATTTCAAGACGAGAGACAAGACCTGATTATCAAAGTAAAAGGAGTTCAACCTTCATCCCTTGTAGAACCGTGGGCAGAAGTGGCCAGAGTCATCAAGAGCTACATCACATGTGACGAGCGGAAAGACATGGTAAGGCCACATCAACTTAAACTATTAGTAGTTTTGAAACAAAAATGTTCTGTAAATTTGCCTGCATATTTGAATTTATTATTGCATGACACCGCTCGAAGCATAAAAAAATATCAGCATATAGAAACTGTTGTGAGCCATGATTGCTTGATTAGGTTGATAGTTAGCTACAACCTTGCCCAGCAGCAATCAAGTTGGGAGGAATTAGTATTTTCCATTGAATGGGGTCTGGCTCTGCCTGTACCTAACCCCGTTCCAAAAAGAAAATGGCCTACCCTTACAACCAATATTCCCCAAAAACGTAGACATTCCGCTAGGGTGAGGCCAAACTTAGGAGCAGCCTTAAACCCCCACGGTAGTATCAGTCAGCCTATGGAATTGTCTAGCTCGGAAAGTGAACAACAATTGAAAATAGAAGGCCAAGAGAACCCTGAGTTAGATCATGAGGAAGAATTAAGGCATTCTAAATAAGAAGAAAGAGATGAATCAGGACCCCTCTCAACATCAAGTCCCCCAAGTGACGTATTCCATGATATTGAATTGGCCCAGATTTTGGCCAATATGAATGATTTTATATAGCCCTAAAACCCACTCAATTTGAACATTGGCGCAACATAATATCTAGAGGACTTTGGCCACTATAGAACTATATTAGAAAACATAAATTGTGAAGCAGAGACAAGGGCAGAGACCAACATTTTGGTAGAGCCCACCCAAGAAGAAGTGAGCCAAATTGGTAATACACCTCCAGAAGAACCCAATCAAGTTGGTTTAGGTACAGAGAATGAGGGCCAAAAAAGAGAAGTAGAAACAAGCCAGGGAAAGGACACAGCTCTTGTAGAGCAAAGCCTATATGAGCAACCGAGCTCGTTAAGAGCAGAAACGATTAGTGGAACATTTGTTCCTCCCAAAAAGTAGAAAAAAAAGTAAAAAGCTTAGAAAGGAATAGCAGAGGCTGCAAAAAATAGTAAAAAGACTCAAGTGAAAGATAAGAACATTAACAACAGGGAAGGTTTCAGAAAAAACCCCGAAAACAATAAACACAACCATTCAAACAGAGAGTATACATTTTTATGACTTAGCTATTAAAATGGAGCTGGTACCCTCCTACAGCACGGCTACCCAAACAGAGGGCAGGACCGTCCATAATAAAATCAGACAGACTGCAGGCATTTGGTCCCATAATAAAAGTACGTAGACAGATACTCAAGCCAAAGATATTATGACAAGCAGCGACCCCAGTATAGTGAATCTTCAAGAAAATCTAGCACACGCTCGACTTACCATAGAACGGCTTGAGATAGAAAATGTCCCCCAACAGAAATACCAGGAATTAGAGAGGCAATTGCGGGACATGACTGCGTTAAAAAGTGAGACCTTCGATAAATACCGAAGGGCAGAGGAAAGAATTGAAAAAATGAAGCTCAGATTGGAGAAATTCATGAGTCAAATGGATACTCTTTGCTCATTGTACACTAATGTTTTGGCATGCATATCCCCCGCCAACAATTACGCTTTATTTTTGCTAGAAAGGTATTTACAACTGAAAATCAAAGCTATCAGGGCTAGAAAACCCATAGAATTCAAAACAATTGAGGATTTCATAAACTATTGTAAACACCATGGAGTGAAAATTCAAAAATTACTTTGTGATTTTTACTTGCATAATTTTGTATTAGAAAAAGAATTGGAAAAGAACCCTAGTCCTTTTGTGGAGGATGTGAAATTTCAAGCTTTTATTTCATTTGTTGTCAATCAACTGAAATGGTTTAAGGCCCATAACATGTTCTAGAGCAGGAAAATGGACTAGACATTTGGGTCAGAGGTGAACCAAAACACCCATTACAAATGCTGGCTGGTCACAAAAGTTTGATGAAAAGGGAAGGAGTAATCAAAATTATAGGGCCTATTCAGAAAGAAATTGTCCAGAAGATGGTAGAGTACTTTCACCCAATTAAGGAAATCTCATTGGCTATAGCCAAGTTCATATGGACAATTTCCACTAGGAATGTATAGAATACAGAGCCATTTAACTACAAAAAATTTAAATTCGTTGTAGAATGCTTTGTTATTTATACCAACTCAATCTTAAGGGAAGGCCAATATTGGCTAGGTTGTAGATTCCATAGCCCCATTGTTTGGTATCCTACTGAAGGGTATCGGGCTATATATGAACTTCTTGAAGGACAAACAGAGCACATTTTGGAGCTCTTGGCCAAGAATAATGGTTTCAGACTGCTTTACAACATTCCTTCTCCAACTTATTCTTTGACTACTCTGCATACGAACTACATATTTTCATGAGGACATGAAAAAGGGTAGGCAAGGGAGTATGTTGGGTCATGGAAAAGGTATGCATTTACCATTAAACTCATCATCCTTTTTCTTTATTTTTATCCTTTCTATCTCTCAATGCGGTAATCTTTTAAGGAATTACAATAATAAATAGAGAAATTATTTGCAGTTACGATTTGGCTAATTATTACCTCCCTTTATGCAGGAAAACAAAAGAAGAAGACAAACGTTGTTTCCTGTGAAGCAACAACAAGAATGGACCAGCTAAGGAAGAAATGTGCAGTTGTAAATAAGGCCAAAAGCGAATTAGCAAAATCTGTGCAAGAAAGGAATTAATGTTCGAAGATGGAAAACTGTTGCGAATCCTTCAAGATCGAAAGATCCCGAGGGATCATGTTTGTCATGTACCTTTTCACCCTTTCTATTATAAAAGGAGCTCTTTGTAAGAAGGAAGGGAGGATGGTGATTATTCTGAAAACTGTAATTTTTATCATAGACTCTCGCTGTTGAGAAAACCACGAATTTACTGTAATTTTTATTCAATCTGATGGTTAATATATAAAGTGTTGTTCCTTCACGTTTCCTGAAGTAACCCGACGGTGTTCACTGGTGGCTAAGGGCCTAACCCCTAGTGGATTTAACTACTTTTCCTTTATCATGCATTTCTAATTCTTGCAATGTGATGGTTTGAGTATATTCTTACTTTCTGTAGTTTTATCACTTTGTTGTTTATTATTTTCCAGTGTTAACAGCATCGCTCTGCTTTATATAATTTTCAATATTATCGTTGATGCAATTTACTGTTATTTCAGACCAATTTATTTAAATAAATATTTTGTTTGAGATCATCAACTGTAAAGAGTATTGACTATCGTTGTTGAAACACTCAGATTGAGATCATTTGTTGTTTAGATTAATTACTGAGGATTTTGTTTTAGAGTAAATCGATTAAAAGAGGGATTGTTCCATTGCTCAAGGTAATTAATGATCCACTTAGCCCTTTCAAGCTTAAGAGATAAGGCATGGATGTAAGCTTCTTGTTCTTTGATGATCTCCTTGACTCTTGAGCTTTGGGAGCTCAAATTAGTATCCTCCTCTTGAATCAAAATAAAATCTCTCTTCTGACCTTCAGAAGGCCCTTCCTCATGTGATGGTTGCTTCCCTTTATCATGTACCTAATTTGCTGAAGAAGAAGGCAAAGCCCCTTTCACCCCGGGTGAAGATAGCATTTTCCTGTGGTCTAATAAAGGAAATGAGACCCCTTCCACCCCAAGTGGAGATAGTACTCGTTTGGCAGCTGCACATAATCTTCTTGTGCCCTTTCCATAAGTGAAAAACACTAGCACACCTGTAGTTTGAGTCTCATGAACCTCTTGCTGATTTGAAAGCCCTCCTTCCTCCTGAAATACTGATGGGGTCACTTGAGGGATTTTGAAAGCCTCATGTGAAATGCAAGCATCCCATGAAACATTCAACAAGCTCAGTAGATGCAAAAACAATCTTGATTAATGAAAAGTGATAAATGTTGTTGAATTGTTGATGAAGAGGTTTTGTTTGCACCAATGTAGCCATTTTCTCAATATTTCTGCATATGAAATAGGGGAGGTTCATCATCCTCACTCTAGTGAAATGGATCAATAATCTAACATGATAAGTGTACAAGCGAGAAAATCTCCCTTCACAGGTGAAGCATTTGATAATGAGCTTTATGAGCGGAGCATAGGTGTCTTGTAGGTATCTAAAAAGAAAGAACCTATTGATTTGCTTTTGATAACTAGCCTTGATATAAGGCTCATAATGATTTTTGCGCACAAGTTGTCCTTTATTCCGCTGTTCACCTAGATTTGGAATACCTGTTGTTGCAACTATAGTTTCAGGTGTCAAAGTGAAGGAAACACCTGCTAAGTTCACTTGGCCATTATGAAGATGAAGGAAAAATAGCCTAGCAAGTTCATGGTGGTATTTCACCGTCTCCACCATCTCACAAAATTGGTAGCAAGGTTGATGTTTGAAGCATGTTACTGCAAGAGGGCAAGCTAGTAACTTTGTGAGTGTGGTGGGCTCCTCCCGGATGTGTTTTCCTCCCTTATGTGGTTTTCTTGGTGAATGAATCTCTTGGGAGGAATCACTCACAGTTTCCTCATCCCTTTTATAAGTTGAATCTATTTCCATATTTGCCATTGTATGGTGTAAAATGATGAGTATAAAGAGATTTTATTTCAAGAATATGTGATTGTTGTTTTCTCGCTTGGGATTTGATGAGTGGGATTGATGAGTGGAAGGTTTTGATGTTGGCTGTAGGGTTATTAGGGAGTGATAGGGTTTTGGGAATGAAGATTAGGGTTTGGGGAATAGTGGGAATTACGTGTTAGGGTTTTAGGGTTTGGGGAAAAGGGAGTAGGATGAGTGTAAATGAGAGAGGGAACGGAGAATAAAATTAGGGAAATTTAGTGGAGAGAGATGGGATATGGGAGAATTATGTAGGGGAATAAAAACAGCCAGTATGAAAAAATTACAAAACCTTAGACAGTTTTGCAATGCAATTGTGAAGCAAATTAGGGTTTGATTTTTCACCTATTAAAACACCATCAAGGATGATAAAATGTCTTGCTATGGCAAATCAGAGGCTTTACTTACTTGGAGGAATGGTGTTTGCAAAAATTTGGAGCTTTAGAAGGTTGATTGAATGAATTTTTCACTTGGCAGACTGGTGCACCGCGCCAACACCCAAGTGGGTCGTGCCTGTTCAAAACTGTATGTAAATCCTGTGCCCGGTGCACCACGCTAGGCAGATGCATTATGCCAAGGGAAATTTTGAAACTTGCTGCAATTTTCCTCTTTTCACCTCAAAACGTGATTTTCTCCTTTTCTTCTCTCACTTTTAGCACAAATGAAGTCTTCAACACAAATGATCCCTTTATATACTTTTGACTTCAATTTTTCATTTAGAAAACCCATTTTCTAGGTTGTTTTGAAGGGTCTTTTTGATATTTTTCTAGGTTGGTTTTGTGGCTTTTGAATTTGTTTTCAAGAGTTTTTTTCATGGTTTTCTAGATTGGTTTTGTGATTTTCTAAGGGTTTTTCAAGGTTTTTTCAAGGTTTTTTTTGTGGTTTTCATAGTTTTTGTATGGTTCTTTTTTTTTTTAATTAATTAGTTCTCATGGTTTTTGTACGTGGTTGTTTTTTTTTTTTAAATCAAATTGTTACATTTTGTGAAAAAATAAAAAATAAAAATGAGAAAGAGAAAATATATAGTACCTATCCCTTTTTGAGCCTCTACAATGTTGGCAAGGTTTGTTTGAGCACTCCATTACTCAATCAATCTCTAATAACCTCAGTCAAGCTACTCTTAAACTATTGGTCGCGCTGCGATGTTCTGTGTAAATGGCGTGCACAAACCAAAAGAGCGGTATATATTAAAAAAAAGGGCTCAATTAAGCCATAGGGCTCGATCAAGGCTTAATGCTCGATTGACTCTTATAGCTTGATCAATCCATAAAGCTCGATTGAGTGCTATAGCTCGATTGAGTTTTATAGCTTGATCAAGGGTTAGTTTTTAATGCTTGATCGAGCTACCTTTTTAGTGCCCAAGCAACTCAATCGAGCCCTTAAAAATGACTCGATTGGATGCTTAAGTGGCTCAATCGAGCTATTGATTTTTTGACCCAAATGTGCCCTCTTTTGCCAAAAAGTGTAACCGAGCTCCATTGTTTTTCCCCTTAGAAAACTACTAGATAAGTATGTTAGGGCTCTCGTGCTTGAATTTTCCATACATATAGCCTACTCGCAAGGTACTCCACACTCGATCCCTCAAAATTATAAAAGATGGTTTTTTAGTTCACTTAATCTGGAAAGAAGTTTGGTGCTTTTAAAATCAATTTTACGAGCCATACCATTGTGCCAACTAAAAATAATGGAAAATCATAATGTTATTCTATGAGCTATCAAGACTCTATATATAAATTCTCTCTAGAAGGAAAATAAGAAAGAAAGAAAATGGTCATTGGTTGCATAGGAGAAACTTTGCCTCTCGAAAATGATAGGTGGCTTAGGTATCTAGGAACCAAAAACTCTCACTAGGATGATGTGGGTGAAACTATGGCGAACTTGGATCCAAGGTGTGCCAAAATTATGGAAGAAAATATAAAATAAAGTATATAGCCACCACACCTCTCAATTGGCTAAGTTATGAAACCTATAATTCTCTCAAGGATCATTAATATAGAATATGACAAGATAAAGAGCCTAGTTCAAGACCATGCATTCTGAGAAATTAGGGAGAGTCAAATGACTCTCTTTTGGAGAGACACCTGGAAAAAAATGACTATATTAGGACACTCTGAAGAGCTCCAAGAACTAGAGAATTACACAATAACACAACAAGAACGCACAAAGTCATAATTTTGGAAACCACCCACTAACTCCACCAAATGGAGAAGTTGGATTATCATTGAGGACTAACTCGACCATCCAACCACAAAAGCATGAGCCAAATTAGAACGAGAAATACTATATTAGAAAATTCCAATTATACAAGGCCTAGATAAAATATGTTGGGGATACCAAACAAAAGGGATGTTCATAATAAAATAATTCCATGCTTTGTTAGCTCACCATAGGGACCATCTTAAAGAGTCTATTTGGTGCAAAATATGAATGTAGGGATATTGCCGTAAATTTCTTCACTTCCTATGGGTGGCTTCTAGAACATGAGCACTCTCTTGGGATCAAATTAGGAAAAAAGGCTTCACAAGTCCTTCAATTTATCTCTATGTATGAATCATGAGGAATACTTGGCACTCTTATCATTTATGCTCCTTCTTTGCAAAATTATGGCATCATATTCTTCTTCTATTTGGGCACTCGGATCATAGATATAATAGCCTTACAAAAAGAATCGATCAATGGAGATAGGGAATCTTCCATAGCCTTAAATTTAGGAGAGCCTCGACTTTCATACCAAGTTTCCTTCTATTGTTAACCTCAAAAGAAAGAAACAAGAGGATTTTCAAATAATTGGAATCTCGAGTATGAGTAGTCTAGCGACTAATACATCAACGTTTTTAGGAAACCATCCTATCTACTTCCTCGACACAAGAAAATTGGGAGGCAAACCATGAGGAGGCAGGGATCCTCACTAAACTAGTGTTCTCACCATCCATGGGTCGCCATATATCTCCACACTCCACAAATATAGGGATGGTCTCTCAATTAATTTTCACACCTCACCCCGTGGGTTCTATAAAGGGATGGCTAAATATAATAAAGTTTGGGTTTGGAAAATTTACAATTTTTTTACATGTTTGCATAGTCCGCCTTATGTTTTGAGGATGATCTGGAGCCCAGCGTTTGATTTTTTTTTTTACAGATTTGCATAGTAGACTATAGGGTATGAGAATGACTTCTGCAGCCTTTCATAATAAAGCTCCAAAGCCAAAGCAAGGTCTCCTGGGAGAGATGGCCAACGATTAAACACCTTGAACCTGCCATTGCAAGTGAGTTCTGTTCCTCATGAGAAGTGGGAATGCTCTGGATCATTGGTTCTCTCATGAGAAATTCATGGTATTGACCCATAGTATTCATGCGGAATGTAGCCGATTTAAAGAGTGAAATTAAACGAGATCAGATCCACCCCAAGGGATCAAATATTTTGAGACGCAAATTTCTTTGAGGTTGAAAAGAGATTTGATCCCTCTGGGCCTTTGATAAATTTGTGGCTGCTTATATAATTGATATTTTGCTTGTTTGAGTCATGCAATTGTTTTTTTACAGATAATAAAGTTTGGGTTTGGAAAATTTACAAGTATTTTACATGTTTGCATAGTCCGCCTATGTTTTGAGGATGATTTGATTTTTTTTTTACAGATTTGCATAGTAGACTATAGGGTATGAGAATGACTTCTGCAGCCTTTCATAATAAAGCTCCAAAGCCAAAGCAAGGTATCCTGGGAGAGATGGCCAGCGATTAAACACCTTGAACCCGCCATTGCAAGTGAGTTCTGTTCCTCATGAGAAGTGGGAATGCTCTATTTTCAATACTCTGGATCATTGGTTCTCCATGTGCAACGCTGAACCCACTGTCATGATTATCGATGTCATGATTATTGTCATGAGCATTGGGTTCTCCGCGTTCAATCTCTGCATTGTTGGCTCAAGGTGTTCGATAAAACATCATCTCATCCTATTCTAGGATCGAAATAATGAAATAAAGAAATCTTTACTCTGAATAGGTATGACACGCAGAATATCAATTGGTATAAAATTCTTTAAAATATTAAAAAAAATGTTTGACAAAGTAGCATGTAGAATATGATTGGTATAAAATTTTGGGTTTAAATAAATTCATCTTTATTTGGTAATTCATGTATATGATTATTTATATGATAATATGAAGTGTAAATTTGATTTAAAATTTAATTTTATTGGTAAATTATTGATATAATAATTGAATTTGAAATGTGAATAATAAATTTTATGGTATTTTGATTTAGTATTAAAATAATTGAAAATGAAAAATATAAAAAAAGTTAAAAGTTAAATTGAGTCTTG
>APFE030623548.1:5039-34557 GCA_000404065.3 Pinus taeda
ACTTAGGTGCATCCTTTCACTTCACTCCCCATAGAGAGTGGTTCTGTGAGTATGAGAAATATGATGGTGGTGATGTCTTCTTGGGGGATGACAGGAAGGCTAGAATCGTTGGCTGTGGAAAAGTAAAGTTGAAGTTGCAAAATGGAAGGGTTAGAACACTTCCAGGTGTTTTGCATATTCCTGCAATAGCCAAAAATCTGATTTCTATAAGCAAGTTGAATGATGCAGGTGTAAAAAAAGTGTTTGAGAAGGATACCTACAAGATGGTTCGGGGGGAACTGGTATTGATGCGGGGAGTTCAAATTGGAACTCTGTGCAAGCTAAAAGGTAGCACTATTGTTGATGGGTGTAACAGTTCAGTGGTTCCTGAAAGTGGAGCGGAAAATCTAGTGGTCCCTAGAGAGAAGACCATGCTGTGGCATCATATGCCTGGACATATTGGAGAGAAGTGCCTTAGAATACTTCATGGTAAAGGTATGGTAGAAGTTATGAGTAATAGCTCTCTAGATTTTGATTTCTATGAAAAATGTGTATATGGGAAGCAGAATCAGGTGATTTTCCCCTTTGGTGGTAAGAGGGCAGAACATATATTAGAGCTTGTGCATAGTGATGTGTTTGGACCTATGAAGGTTCCATCATTGGGTAAGTTTGTGTACTATGTATCATTTATAGATGACTTCTCAAGGAATACATGGATACATTTCCTTAAGAAGAAATCTGAAGTCTTTGACAGGTTTAAAGAATTTAAGGCTCTGGTGGAAAACTAGACAGAAAAGAAGATAAAGGTGCTTAGGAAAGATAACGGTGGAGAGTTTTGCAGTAAGGAATTTGAAGAATTCTATAAGAAGTGTGGTATAGCACGACATAAGACTACTCTATACACACCTAAGAAAAATGGAATTACAGAAAGAATGAATAAGACGTTGATGGAAAGGGCAAGAAGCATGCTCAGTGGTGCCGGGTTAGGACATGAATTATGGGGAGAGGCAATGGAGACAAGATGTTACCTGGTCAACAGATCACCTTCATCACCATTGGAGGATAAGACTCCATAAGAGGTATGGACTAGTAAGAAACCCTCTCTTTCACATCTGAAGGTATTTGCATGTGATGCATATGTACATGTTCCAAAGGAGAAATGAACCAAGTTGGATAGTAAATACGAAAGTGCATCTTTATTGGGTATAAGGATGGTTTAAAGGGTTATAAGCTTTGGAACCCAGTAACAAGGAAGGTTTTGTACAACCGAGATGTGGTGTTAAGAGAGGTGAAATATGTTATTAAACATGAATTCCAACCAAAGGAACCTAACAAGATAGAGTTTGAGCTGAAGGAGGAAGAATCCGACTCTACAACAGAGGAGGAATCAGAAGATGAAGAGCCACAAACTCCGAGTGTGAGAAGATCAATTCGAGAAAGAAGGAAGCCAGAAAGGTATAGTCCATCTACTTTCTATTCAAATTTTTCTTTATCTATTATTGATGATGATCCCAGAACTGTGAAGGAAGCCATAGATTCAAAGGATGGAAAACTCTGGAAAGGGGCCATAGTTGATGAAATGGCATCTTTGCACAAAAATGAGGCTTGTGATCTGGTGGAGTTACCGGCTGGAAGGAAACCCGTTAGCCACAAATGGGTGTTCAAGAAGGAGAAAAATGTAGAAGGAAAGGTGAAGAAATACAAAGCTTGGTTGGTAGAAAAAGGTTATTCCCAGGTGCCGTGAATTGATTTTGGTGATATTTTTTCTCTTGTTGCCAAGGTAACTTCTATTAAATTACTTTTATTTGTTGCTGCTACTTTTGATTTTGAGGTAGAATAGATGGATGTGAAGACAACATTTCTTCACAGGGATCTGGAAGAGGAGATCTGCATGAGGCAACCTGAAGGCTTTTCAGTGAAGGGTAAGAAAAAACTGGTATGCAAGTTAAAGAAGTCTTTATATGGGTTAAAACAGTCACCAAGGATGTGGTATCAGAAATTTGATACATTTATATGGGGACTTGGCTTCACCAAAAGCAAAGCAGATCACTTTGTGTATTTTAAATTAATTGGTGATTGTGTTATTTATCTGGTCTTGTATGTGGATGATATGTTGTTGGTTGGAAATGACAAAGAAATTATACAGGATTTGAAGACCCATTTGTCCTCCAAATTCAACATGAAAGATCTTGGTGTTGCAAACTATATTTTGGGGATGGAAATTAAAAGAGATTGGGCAAAGAGGAAGCTCTAGTTAAACTAGAGGAAGTATGTCGAGACAATAATGTAGAGGTTTAATATGCAAGATAGTAAACCGGTGAAGGTTCCTATTCCTGTAGGTGTAAAGTTATCTGCTGAATAATGTCCCAAGACACAAGAAGAGGAAGAGGACATGTCTTGTGTTCCATATGCAAGTGCAGTCGGTAACCTGATGTATGCGATGGTCTATACTAGACCAGACATTGCACATGCAGTGGGAGTATTGAGCAGGTTTATATCAAAACCAGGGAAGGAGCATTGGACAACAGTGAAGTAGGTTTTCAATTATTTTCGTCGCACTAGTGATTATGGTTTGTGCTACCAAGGAAGACCAGGGTTGGACAGTGTGTTGGATATTTGTGGCTTTGTTGATGCAAATTGGGCTAGAGATCTGGATTAGAGAAGATCTCCAAGTGAGTATGTGTTTAACCTATTTGGAGGTGCAGTCAGTTTGATGAGTAAGAAACAATATGTAGTGGTACTATCAACTACAAAGGAAGAATACATAGCAGCCACTCATGCAAGAAAGGAAGTAGTTCGGTTGCAGAGATTGTGTTCAAGTATGGGGTTAGTACAGGGAGCTATAAAGATACACTGTGACAGCTAAAATGCAATTTTTTTGGCAAAGAACCCTGCATATCATTCAAAGACAAAGCACATTAATGTTCAGTATCACTCTGTGAGGGATATGATAGAAGGAAAAAAGGTGTTGCTAGTAAAGGTGGACACTTTGAAGAATACTGCAGATGCATTGACAAAATCTATGAGCTTTGAGAAGTTCTCCTGGTGTAGAGAAATAATGGGCATTGTAGGGTTGGATAAATGACTAAACTCTCTTGTGGCCCCTTGTGGAAAGAAAACAACAAGTGAGAGAATGTTGGGTTGTGTTATATTCTTTCCACGACTGGGGGGTTAGAAGGGGGTGGAGCCCCCCCTTCATTGCACCAATTACATAGCGGGGGGAGTCACACAGGGTTTGAGGGGTGCAGGTAACCCCACTCTGTGGGGTCCGAGGAAGTGCCCTAGAAAATTTTGTTTTCGAACTCTATATTAGGTTGGGTGGACCTACCTACGGTTTTGTTCATGATTTTCGCACATGGTTTTGGACATGATGGTTTTCGGTCCATGGTATTGGATGCTTTGGCATGTATAAATATGTATTGTAACATTAAAAGGAATAGAATGAAAAATCAAGTTGGTAGTCCCAGTTTTGGGATCTAGGGGAAATCTCTGTGTATATGTGTTTTATGTGCTATGCTATCGTATTGTTTATTTTCTGTGTTTTAGAATTCGTATTTAGGTAATTTCTGTATGGGGTTAAAACCTATAGCTTTATCGGCTCATTCTGGAAAAAGCACTTAGTCTTTGGCTTGAGAACCGGGGTAAAATATCTAAAGGGAACACTGGTTTTAGGAGACATCACTTAACTATTGACCACCTTGTCACTCTTAGGATGATTACAGAGGAATGTTGCAATAGTAAAACTTATCTCTTCTGTTGTTTTGTGGACTTTAGAAAATCTTTCGACATTGTCCCTCGAGATAAGCTCTGGGAGAGGCTTGAAGAGATCATGGTTCCTACTGAACTGAGGATTGATGTGCGCTGCCTCTACCAGACTATCATTGCCAAGCCTAAGAGCAACAAAGGGTGGTATGAAGATATTAAATGCAATATCGGGGTTAAGGAATGTTGTTCCCTTCCCCCTACCATTTTTGGTATTTACATCGATAAGCTAGAGGAGTGTATGGAAATTGTGGGCTGTAAAGGCACCAAGATCGTTGGTATTATAATTTCTCTTCTCCTTTATGCTGATGATATCATTCTTCTTACAAGGAGCCATGATGACCTAGACAAGCATCTTAAGACACTTCATGTCTACTACTCCAATATGGGTATGACAGTTAATACCGACAATACTAAATTCATTAGCATTAAATCCAAAAAGATCACCCATGGTTTTTTCGTCTATGATAAAAATTATTTAGAGAAGGTTTCCACTTATAAATATTTGGGTATTGACTTTCCTCATCAGCTCAACTGGAATTATAGCACCAAGAAAAGAATAATTGGAGGTTGGAAAGCTTATTATGAGCTTGAAAACAATAGCAAGTCAGCCGATCTTTACATTTGGAGTAAAAAAGGGTCCCTCTTTGAGACTTTCAACACCCCTGTTATCTTATACGGATGTGAAGTTTAGGGGTGCATTATATCTAGGGAGTCATGGAGAAAGATTGAGATGATCCAAAATCAATTCATAACCCATAACCTTAAGATCAAGGGAAATACTCCCTAACCTATTCTCTTGATCGAAGTTGGCCTATCCCCCATGGAAAGTGTCTCTATGTTTATATATCTAATGTATAAGAAGAAGCTTCGCAATATGGAATCCAAGAGGCTCCCAAAAATTGATTCTAACTTTAGTCAAAACCCCCACCTGCACCTCAACTGCGGGTGGCATCAGGTGCTTAGTCTTAGCTCAACCTTTGGGGGATTAAGGGGGAGATCTTCATGGGAAGAAAGGACAATATCAAAGATACTATTAGCTCTAGTTTTAAGGACAAGATGTGGGATGCTAAGGAGCTGGAGGGTAAAAGGAAGCTTAGGTACTATAAGGAGGTGATCAACACCACCCTTGATAACTAGAATTATCTCTCTATGTTGACTAGAACTAAGAAGAAAATGAACATCACTAGGATTGGAACTAACTCTCATGATCTTCGAAGTGAGACCAGGCGGTGGTCTACTCTCAAGACTCCCTGGGACGATAGAATATGTCAGATTTGTGATACTAAGAAGGTGGAAGATGAAAAGCACTTCCCTTTAGACTGCATGACTCTTGCCCACATCCAGTCCCAATTCCCTATCGTCAGCCACACCTCCAATCTTCTTGACTTATTAATCCAACCCAACTATAGTGATCTTGCAACACCTCTTTCCCTGCTCCTTGATCACAGAAGCAAGATTTTGAAGAATTTAGACCCTCTTTTCTTGAGGTCTAATAGACCACATCAGTCTTAGTGGACGTTAATCATCATCATCATCATCATCATCATCAATAATTATTAATATCATAAATTTTGTAATAATTATTACTAATTATAAACTATTAAATATTAAATATTAATAATTTATAATTTATAAATAGTAATAAAATGATTAATGTTTAAAATAAATAATAATAAATATGGTTGATATATGTGTATCAGTGTTTATCAACCACATTTATTAATGTGATTTTCCTAATAATTATTGATAATTAAATTAAAATTCTAAAAACGTTTTTTCCAAAATAAACACATCTATCAATATAATATAAATAAATTTTAAAATTACTCATCTACTTAACAATTTTCAAAATTAACACCATCATTACTATATAAATTATAAAATAAAACATTCAAATAAATACCAATTAAATTTAACCCCTCCATTCTCATTCCTCTCCAAACCCACTAGCTAGAATCCTCTCCAAACCCACTAGCTAGAATGATGTGACAGTAACTAACGACCGAGTTTCACTCGTCCAATCTACCCAAGAATGTGACCAAACAACTGATTTTGCCCTTGGTGTATGGGATAACCCATTCTGAGAGTGATGAGTCAATGAGGTAGGAACTTAGAACCTCGAGATAGTTATGTGCTTTTCCCTTTACCACAAAACGTTAGGGGGCAGTATGCAAATAATATATACATAATACAAAAGTTTGTACTAATTTTTTTAATTATATTTTTGGATAAATCTTGTTCTATATAACTTATTTAAATTTAATATTTCAAAGTTTTTTTAAATTCTAAAATTAATTTATATATTGAAAATACAACTTAAACCATAAAACTTAAAATCATAATTCCTCAATGATTAAATTTAGAAAAAATGAAAATAAGAATAATTAAAATAAACCTAAAAAAAATAACCATTAAACATTTATTGATTGCAAGGACTTTTTTAATAAACAAACCTTTTAGATTGAAAACCACACGCCTTTCAAAAAGTGATTCAATAAATCTTTTTTTGTTATCGTTTTATTTTTCTAACTAGAAAAATTGTATGTTAGATTATCATTCTCACAACTACCACTAAGTCTACAACAATGCAGATGGGGACCTCGTCTGCAAAAGTACTCACATAGGTACTGTAACTTAATGGGAGCTCAAGCAAATATGGGGAGCAGCTATGCATTGGTAATAGAGGTTTACATGTGGTGCACTAGTATTTTACCATGGTTGGTCTGTAGATGACGATGTGCTAAGGTGACAAGTTTTGAGTTTCTGATTTTGGTTTTGGTCGTTTGGATTTTACCTGCTACATTCTTTTGGCTATACTATTTTTTTCACTTGATTTTTGAATATCACTGCCTTCACATCACTATCAATAGCTTATCTAAGTTTGGATGGGGTATGCTATCTCATATCTTTGAGTTAGTATTTCTCTACAGTGACTTTTTAGTATGCTTTTGTTCATCACGTCGGAGATCTTCCACATACTGGTTCTATTTTCCATTTCCATCGACATCTTATACTGTATTATTTGTGACCAGTTGGCTTTCCTAAACATAGATCACATGCCTTGGTGGATTGATATTCTACAACTTGTTTGTCCCATATCAATTTGGGACTAGTGCTCTTGCTTTGATACCACTGACTTCTCCACCCTCTGACACAAATGGGTTGATTATTTAATTATATCCATACCATGTTGGGACTATGGCATTCAATGATGTAATTGTTGGTGGACCTGCTTGGGTTGCACATGTTTTTTTTTATGTGATTGATATCCATGTTCCAGAAGCGCACACACTAGGGTAACTTGGGCTGCATTGGCTCTGTTTTTTTTGGAAATCCTTCATTCAATGGATTATTTGTTTTCCGACATAATTCAAATTTTACTTCTTGATTGTCCGTATCAGCTGGGGTGGTCTACTTCACCTGTACAGGTCTATTGGGGGGTGGGAGAGTCGGTAGAGTGGGTGGAATCCATGTTATTATATTTATTTCCTAATTGGGATGTGGAACGATGAAGGATTTTGTGCAAATATTTTCTCCATGGGTACCTGGTGGTGTTTAAATTTTTGTCATTTCGAGGTGGCCTGGTTTCTGATAAATATCATGTAGAATATAGTTTTGGATTGGTTGCGGTGGCCTTTGGCATCCTCATTTATCTCCGAATGGGAATACATGGTGAGGATGGGGTGGTTGGATACATATGGATCCGTGCGGATTATATGCGAGGTACATTTTATGATTTGGGCACTTAAGTTTGATTTTTCCCGTGTCCTTATATGTACATTCCCAATCTCTATACCATATCACATCGAAATTTGGGGCATGACACTTATTGTCACATTACTATATATATGACCTTCCTTCCTAGTTGGCTTTCCTGCACCTTGTCAGACACAACATTCCTCCCCCCTTGTTGCTTTTTCATATATCTCTCTGCCCTCATAACTAACTGACCTACCTGGTTTTGTTTTGTCACCCACCATTGCCACGATTGAATGCCCCATTCTCTATTACACCCATGGATGTGCATGATCCCTTTTTTTATGACACCTCGACACATGAGGTTTTTATTAATTCCACCTTGGCTGCGAAGGCCACTTGCACTACTGGCGAGTTGGGTGGTCTGGCTCGGATGCAACTATGTACTCAAGGGATGATAGGTATACATATGGAATCACACTCAATGGAATATGCTGCATTTGACACATACTACCAATAGATGATAGATGGTGCACATGCTCCACAATACTGGAAAAACAAGCAAAAGAGAAGGGTGGTTCACACCATCACACAGACAAAGTTACTTAGTTCTGGCTATGATGTACTTCTGGATAGATTTCTCAGCCTATAGAAGCGGGTCTTAATTGGACACTAGTATTTTTTAGATCTACCGGAACAAGAGATGAGGAGCTATGTGGAAGATAAATTGAAGACTCTATTAGGATATGTTCCCACAGTGTGCCATCTCATGAACTCTTGGTATAACTTTCACTTCTTACATCATGAGGACTTGGAAAAAAACTTAGCATGCCATGGGCTCGGGGACGGTGATTCCTATCATTACATCCATGGTATGTTGGATTCAACCCTCTCTGGGATACCCTCCAGCATAGATATATCTAGCTTAAGCTTCCTGGATTACCTATCGAGTTCTGGACTAAATGATTTTTCATGGACATCGGGAACACAACTCGAAGATTAATTTATGTGCATATGAAATGTATCAGTAAGGACAAGAGGGTCGCTTGGGCATTGATTGAAAGGGGGCTCTCTAGTGGTTTACTTGCTCATATCGACCTGACATGGGACCACATTCAGATACATTAGCGCTTGGACTACTGGAGCATCCCTTTTCACAGCTTAATCTGTCATCACATGAGGCATTTGCTAGCATAATGCTCATGCAGATATACACACAAGATGCAACAGGATATCGCAGATTGGGTTGGTAGTGATGAGACATTAGAGACACCATGACTTCAAAACAAGGTATATGTGCGGTAGTGATGATACATAGGTACACACAACTTGTCTTATCCTATTCCCTTTGTGCGACATACACTGGTTGACACTCCGACCTCCTCGCATTTCAAACGCCCATCCTCGCCCCATACTGCCAACACTATTTCATCAGATTATGAACTGGGTCATAAATATATATTCCCTTCAAGGCCTTCCACCACCCCCATAGATCTATTGACTACATATTTGGACTTCAAAATTCCATACAAATATCACTCATTACCATACATGTTTCACCTATGCTTCCATTATATCACTCATTATTCACCACCATGTCACTTCATTTTCCCTATTGTTCACCATTAATGGGTCTCATCTATATCTTCCAAATATTATTTATTTTTAAGCATTTTTAAGAGAAATTCTTGATTAAATATTAGAAAATAATATATTTTACTTTATATGTGGAAAGTGGGTTGTTTTTGTGACATGTGTAGGTGCCAAGGAAGCTTCCAAGACACCTTTATGTGGCCTTGAATGATCAAATTCGAATTTGAAGAGATAAACCCCATGGAGAAAATCAAGGACAAAAAGGGGTTGTGTCTAGATGGTTGAGAGATTTATGGAAGTAAAGAGAGATTAGTGGATGATCATTATGAGTTTGTTACTCATCCCATTGTATAAATAGGAGTACAATCTCCTTCATTTGTAATTTGGAAGTTTTTGTAATCTGAGAATCTTCATTTGTAATCTTAGAGTTCCATTTGTAATCTTAGAGTTGGTTTGTAATGGAGATTTTGAAATAAAGGATCATACTTCAATTTTGCTTCTACATCTGAGTCTCCATTGAAGTGGTGTGCTTGTGGAGTTATGGAGGGCCCCCATGGCCTCACTTGCATGCTTATTTACTTATTTTAGGTACAATTTATTTTATGTTTTTGTTTGATTTCAGCTTTCAAGTTTTGTTAAATGTTCTATTATTGGAAGAATCTTATTTGAAAGTGTTCTTGTAAGAGAACCGTAAGATCTCATACAATTATTAGATCTAGGTTTATTTCATTTCAGCTTTTAATTTCTTATTATATGTTCTAATGTTGGGGGAGATCTTGTAGAATATGTTCTTGTAAGAGAATCATAGATCTCAAACAATTGTTAGATCTAAGTTTGATTAGTTATTGAAGGAGATCTTAATGAATATGTTCTTGTAAAGGGACTTTAAGATCTTGGACAAATTAGGAATCTTTCTATATCTATATATTTTAGATAAGCACTTCTAAGTTTACCTTCCCGGGTTGACATTAAATTAAACTCTAATTTGCATTTGCATTTTAGACCCAACACCGCAAACATGACACCCTCTTCCCGAATTTTCCCCATATTGCATGGCGATCACCCATCCATGCCTACTTTTTTTACCCCTCCATAGAAGTTGATATATTCGTTAGATCCTCCCCCCGTTCCTCTCGTGGAAGCTGCACACGAGAGACACTCCCCTACCCATACTATGCTACCTGTGGACATTCCTTCTAGCAAAACCCCTATTAATTTGGGATCACCCATTCTATCTCCTAAAAGTTCCATCACAACGAAATTGAATATATTCTCTCCAAACCTATGCTAGACCTTTGTCCCCTTACTATACAATGTCCTCAGTCCCAGACATCCCCAAAAACTAGCCCAAATTCTACACTCAATATCACTCTCCAAAGAAGAAATAATAGGGGAAGAAGGCATTTTCCGGGAGACCCAAAAAACTTCCTTTTCAGATGTCGATACTATCATAGACATCCTATCAACTCCACCTATGATCCACGGGCCCTTAGAGCATAGATGATCGAAGCCTTTTTAACATGAATCTTTGCATATCACTCAATATGCTAGGTCTACGGGACTGGCACAAATTTATTTCCCTCAAAGAAATTTTCTTTTCTATGCACCCTTCAATCATTCTCTTACAGGAATCCATGAATCTTTCCCAGAATGCACATGATTACTTCAACAAAATGTTTCCTACTTAGCATATGGTGGCTATGGATTCTATGGGCCACTCTAGGGATCTGGTTGCTTTGTGGGATCGAAGGTGGGTTAGTTTCAAAGCATATAGATGTTTTGTAGGAATTCTATTATCTGGACACCTGAGAGGACTGGTGGGATGCTTCATAATCCTTAACATTTATTCTCCTTACAAGGACCATTGTGGCTTTTGGGACAGGATGATGGAGACTGAATTATTGAAATTAGACTCACTTATTCTGGAGGGGGATTTAAATGAGACCACTGCACTGGAGGAATGATTAGGGACGAACAATAGAATGAACACACTAGCGATAAGCTTAAAACTATATTCTAGGAATGCAATTTGATAGATATCTAGCCATAGGGGATGATTCCTACTTGACACAATGGGAGATCCGGTTCACAACATATTGCTAAGAGACTGGACCATTTTCTTATTCAAGATGAACTACTAGAGAGGATGGGTATTGTGCAGACCTCTGTCTTGAAGACATACATCTCAGATCACCTTCCCATCACTCTTATCTGGAGGAAGGTACAATCTAGGATGGGCATTCCATTTAAATTTAACCATATCTAGCTTGAGGATCCTAAATTTAACAATATGGTGCGAGATAATTGGTCACAATTTAGGGTTATAGAATCATCCCCTATGAAGGATATTGTACAAAAAATACACGAGCTCAAAAGGAAGGTTAAAATTTGGGAAAGATGTTAAAAAAAATAAGTTGTGTAAGGAGATGGATGAGATACACAGTGAGTAGGAGGTGTTGGGCCGGAATTTGGATTTGGGAAACCCATCCATCGAACTTATCAACAATATCAAAGCTCTGGAGGAGAAAAAACAACATATCCCCCACATACAAGAAGCGACTTGGAGACTGAAGAGCAGGGCTATATGGCTAAAGAAGGGGGATATAAATACAAAGTTGTTCCATAGGTATGCAAACTATAGAAGGTAGATAAACTCCATTTAGAACATTAATAACTCTAATGAATGTGAGGTTCACACCCTTCCAGAGATTCAACATGCAACGGTTGCCTACTTTGAGAAGGCATATCAAAGTAGGGGCAATGTGAATATTGAGGACCAACTTTGGGCATTTGAATGTTACCGCAACATGTTTGATGAAGATAGGAACAAAGAAGTGTACAAGGTGGTCGAATTGAAGGAGGTCCACTCCGTATTGAAATATTTCTCCAAAGACAAATGCCCTAGACTGAACCAATGGACTGTAGAACTTTACTTACATTTCCTTGATCTTATGTGACAGGACCTGGTTCAAATGGTGGAATAATCTAGATTGGATGGGTGCATCACTAATGAGATCAACTCCACATATATATATCTTATCCCTAAGAAGAGTGCCTTGTGGTATTTCTAGGATTGTAGGCCCATCTCACTTTGTAATCTGATATATAAATTGATCTCCAAAATCATTGCTCTCCATATTAAAAATACTCTGTCTAAATTCATCACTTTGGAACAATACAACTTCCTACAAGATAGAATAATACATGATGCAGTTGCAACAACACAAGAATGCATGCACACCATACATACTAAGAAATTGGAATTTACAATAATGAAGGTGGATTTGCAGTGGGCGTATGACAACATTGATTGGAGCTCACTGTGCATTGTGTTGCACAAAATTGGACTACATACACCATCCATTGAATGGATTATGTCATGCGTCACAACTATTAGATTTTCTATCCTCATTAATGGATACCCGTATTTCTTCTTTGGGACTGGACGCGAGCTAAGATAGGGGTGCTTGCTCTCCCCTTCACTGTTTATATTGATCATGGATGGACTCAACCATAGAATTAAACATTCATTCCATAAGGATGAATATCTTCCTTTGCCTATGAGGGGGGATGTAAGGGTTTCACACAACTTTTTTGTTGATGATATACTTGCATTTGGGATCATATCTAGATATATGTGGAGTTATCTTCATAACATCTTTCACAGATTTGGAAGCGCATCTGGGTTGTTCCTGAATAAGGACAATTCGAAAATCTTATATGGGGAATGCAGGAAAGAGGAGATTGAATATCTTTCAAACCTTTTTGGGGTTGATCTACTCTGATTGGGGATGTTTTGAAGTATTTGGAATATCGCAACGAAGGTTGGCTATGGATCGTGGATAGATTCCACATGAAGATATCAGGATTGGCACACATGTGTCTTACACTTGGAGACATAGTCATTCTTGTACAATTGGTACTACAACCACTGGTTGTATAGTGGGCACACCTTTTCTGTATAGCTGCATCCATCATCAAACAAATCAACTATGCTAGATACATTTGGGATGGATCTGAAACAAAGCATAAATACCATCTAGTAAAATTAGACAATATCACTAGAACCAAGGCTATGGAGGGTTGGGGCATACTGAATATAAAGCTATTTGGCTGAGCACTCATCACGAAATTTCTATGGCGGGGATTTCCTGGCATAGGTATTTGGAGGGAGATCATCAAGACAAAATATCTTAAAGAGATTAAGATTTGTCATTGGTTAAGAGAGGGACTAGTGAGAAAGGCATATGGATTTGCCATATGGAACAACCTCAACAAGTTCAACATTGGCTCATTGAAAGGACATGTTGGATCATGGGATTCGGTTAGGAGATGATCATTGGTAAGGACAATATCCTTGGGGCTTGAATGCACAAGAATTACACTGTGGAACTCACCCACTGTATTTACACAAGGGGTACTATATATTTTGATCAGGCCATCCATGCTTGGTCAGGAAATAGAATGATTTGGAAATAGGCATATGAATAGGCTCTATGGGGGTACTTGGCCAACACCCAGAGGAACATTTTTGCTGAGATCGAGAATGCTTAGATATGAAAATATACTCTGGGAGATCAGATTGGGTGGCATGGCATTATTAAAAAGGGTTGCATCTAAGTGGAAGATACTTACAATTATATCTGCTACAACACACATAACTACCATGACCGTTGTTGGTTCACCAAGTTTTGGAATGTACAAATCCCACATAAGATTACTTTGTACACCTGGCACATTTGGAAAAACAAGATACTAACTTGGGAGAACTTGAAGAAGAGGGGACTACTGGGACACAATATTTGTGTTTTTTGTTGGCAGGAAGAGGAGGACAATGTCCACATTCTCTTAAGATGTCCTATTGCAGTTCAGATTTGGCACAGTTTGTTTGTCATTCTCTCCTTTGTATACATTGACCATTGTTCCATTGGTACATGATTAATTTGGTGGAGTACCTAGAATAGGCATCGGTGAGCCATCCCGATGCTCACTTTATGGAGATCTGGAAAGCTAGAAACAACATTATAATTGATAACAAATTTCTCAATGTTGACAGGATCATAGATAACATACACGCTTTGATGGATTCACTCCAATGAGTACTGTCTCATCCACCTACCGTGTCTCATGGGACCGATGACCCTTTTATTTCATACCCAGCTGATTTTTTTTATGGTGCTGAATAGGGTGGCAGATGCATATGTGGGATTTGGATTTGCATGGACTTCCACACACAATATAGGATCCACTGGGGTAGCAAAGGTGGGACTAATATGAAAGGAAGAGGCTATGGCACTTTGGTGTTTACTCTAGTTCGCAGAGTTTCTAGATGTCCACAAAATCAACATATATGGAGACTCCCAAGCCATCATCAATCATTTCTTGGAATCCTCACACATTTCACATCCCCATCTATAGGGTTGGTTGAGGCACAACAAAAACGTGTAGGAAACTCTACTGGGCATCACTATACAACACTTACATAGAGAACACAACACTATTGCAGATTATTTATCTAATTAAGGTCTCCTCGACTCACTGGAGGGGTTTCATGTCAATATGGAGGTGGATGGATGCTCGATAGATGTCGGTTTTGTGCCTTTACCCTAACCTTTGTCTCCACTATTTTTTACACTGTTTTTGTTTCTTGTGCTGTCTCCACAACAGGTTGCACAATGGGCACATGTTTTTCTCATATATTTGGACTATATCTTAGATGTTTTTTTATATATGTACTAGCTTCTTTAGTGTTTTTGGCTATGGCTTTTATTATGGAGACATGGACTATGTATTGTCTTTGGACAATAACTATTTTGGAATTTATCTTGGGCTATTGATAATTTGGATCGCAATATATAATTTTTATGACACATCCAAATGGATCTTGATGTACTGATTTCATTGTCTATGTAATAAAATCAACATTTTTCCTTATTGCAAAAAGAAAATACCACTCAGTATATATCTATGCAAAATGCAAATAAATTTAAGAATTTAAACCTGAAATTTCTTATAGCATGGCAACTCCATTATTATAACATATTAAATTTTTCTTGCAAAAATCAATGATACACAAGTTTGTCACTTATACAACTCGGGCAACACAAGATTCGGGTTTCCTTATAATCGATCAAATTCAATACCACTTTTTGTAAGCAAATGATCTCCATTTGCTATAAAATTAACCTAATACAAAGATACCATATAGACCTAAATATAAAGATAAAAATAACGTATATTGATTGAGTCCAAAGTTGATAGAGATTTGCAGATATGGATGGCCAGGTCGAAGTGACAAACATAGACAAAAATTTACATGTATAAAAGCTTGGTATAATATTATTCTCTGGTCAAAGTTCTTTATTCTTTATAGTTATGGTGTGAATAATTCCATTAAATTTGTCCAACAAGTGTCTTATATTGTGATAAAAGGGTTCCTAAAAACAAAGTATCTAATTTTTTTTTTTTAAGTCGATAAGAAATTGGTATTAATTTGGTCAAAAATTTCTGCTCATTTGTTTACATTTCAAAATTTAAATTATGTAAATTAATTTTTATGGGCTTAATTCTTTTTTTCTCAAAATGTTAAATGGTTGATAAGTTTAATATATAAGTAAGAAAGATAAATATAACCACATGTTAATAAGAGTTTTAATCATAATGTTAGTTAATTGGTTAGAAAGTTTTTTATATTATAAATAATCATAATATCTCTCTATGAAATGCGAATAATTTAATAAAATTAATTACAACTTTTCATTACACAAAAACTATGAAAGATAGGTTTTTTCTTTTTTAATTAAAATCTTGAAATCACACATAATATTTGTAATTCATAAAAGAAAGTCTAAATTTCATATCTTCTTTCCAATATAAATATGTTCATCAACATTTTCCTTCCATGTATTACTTTGATGATACAAGGCCTAAGACACTAGCACCACTTAATTTGTTGAATTTGAGATAGAATTATATAGATAATTTTGGCATCAAAGTCATTCTCTAATCATATGGAAATGTGGTAAACCTCTTGAATCTTGAAAATCTATGATAATCTTGATTTTGACCATGATTGAAAAAATATTCTAACTTTATGGACGCAACAAGTTGTAAATGTATTTTATTTATTTCTCTGATCATACTCAGGTGGGGACACTCCACCCATAAAATTTGAAAAGTAAATAGAGATGGATGATTTTAGCACCAACCAAAGTTCTCAAATCTCTCACAAGATGCTAATTTCTTGAATCTTGCAATTCCTTTTTATAATCTTGACGATGATGGAACCTATATCCTTTGTCACAACCTCACCTAGATTACAATATCTTCAATAAAGTCAAATGTTGCCTAGCATATAGCCAACATTGTTTATGCTCTTGGAAATTTATTGAACATAGATTTATTTCCCTCCTTTTCTTTGCTATACTCTTCTTTGCCACTAGAAATCCATGAATCACATCATTAGAGTCATAGATAATCCCATTAGAAATTTGTAGTCGTTTAAGTTATCGACTTGAGTAATGATGTCACACAAAAGGAGCAATGATCCAGGTGGATGTTGGTGGTTATCCGCCTATTCCACTTGGACCCCCACCACTACCTCTTTCCATTTTTTAGTTTCCTTAATCGTATCGCAATTTCCTATTTGTAGCAGTTTTTTAGGTCGTGAACTTCCGGAGCCGTTTTGAGGCCTTAAATGACGGTTTTTGGGAAAACCGAGGCCAATAGGGGTTTTGGTCTAATGTTGGCTAGTCAAAAGTTGTAGTCCTTGGTGTGCACATCAAACGAAGAACGTATGCCAAATTTACGACCTTGGGAATTTGATGTACCAATTTACTCAAACGGTGCCCATAGTTTTGGCGCTTCGTCTCCTAGGGTTAGTTTTTTGTATGTTTAGGGTTTTCCATTGTTTCTCAATAATAAATAGGCTGTCAAACCTCATTATAACATAGTTTAGAGGCATGTAGTCACCACATCTCTTCCCAGAGGTAAGCTACCGTCGCCCGAGCTAGTCTTATTTTCATTTTGTTTGTAAGCATATTTCAGTATTTGATATTAATGAAATGAAGTGTTATTTCTACCATATCTCTATATTTATGGCTATATCTGTGATATTTTTCATTCCTATTTAAATTCAGATCAGTGGTATCAGAGCAGTCTGTTCTTTCTCTATTTTTCTTTACATGTCCCCAACAAGGTCAGGATATAATGATTTAGGGCTTGAATTGGTCAAACCTTAGCAAGACCAACCTAAAAAATCCTAATGGACTCCCATGGGGGGAGAAAATAAAGATGAGGGGGCAGAAGATCTTTTAAAAATATTGCTGAAATAAGCCCTTGAGTGACAGAGGAACGCAACGATGGACAAATTTTCCTAGATCCTTTAACAGCTACCCAAGGGCGATGCATCTACTTCCAGCAACTTCTCTGGAAGTGCCACACCCTTTAAGGTACAATTTAACTTTGACATTCCCATATTTGAGGGTCAGATAGATGTGGATGTTGTAAATAAATGGTTAAATCTGCTAGAAGGATATTTTTTTTGTTCATGATTTTTCCAGTCGAGAAGAGATTACTTTTTCTCTTCTCAAAGCCGCCCCCATGTCAAGGACTAGTGGAAAACCTACTATGAGAATAATAATGAAAGTATGCCCTCATTATTTTTAGCTGCACCCACTTGGGGTATGTTCTGGCATGCCATAAAGGAGCAGTGCTATCTTATCGGGAGCTATGAGGTTAAATACATAAAGTGGACCACACTGCGACAAGGAAGGGACCAATATGTTCTAGAATTTACCAATGTTTTTCATACCCTTCACACAAATTTGGGTATCAAGGATTCTAAGAAACATTTGGTACTCAAGGACTGCGGATGCCTACACTTGTACATCTAGGATGAAACATAGTTCTTGGACATGTCCTCAGTTGACATTGCGTACCGAATTGTTGTAAAGATCTAACAGAAGTTTAAACAAAAGAAGCGAGACTTTGGATCTGTGAATCTGAAGAAATGGAAAGGTGCCCCCAAACAGTAGAACAAAAGATAAAGCCAAGGCAGGGTAACCCAAGACAAACCATCGAAGCTACAAGAAAAAAAAAACACCACAAAGCTCAAGAAGGACATAGGAAAGTGGTGTAAGTTCCATAAGAGCCCCACTCACAACACAAGTGAATGTTAGGCCAAGCAGTCACTAGTGGTAAAGTTGAAGGCTTCAGAATCAAATACATCTTCCAATTTTGAGTCAAAACCCAACAAGATGTATGATAAAGGGAAGCAGATTATTTATGTGGAGCCTAGAGCTATTTTTGCCACCACCAAGATCCAAAAGAATGAGAGTGAAGATCCATAGGAGGGGGAGCATCTCTTCCATTCACAGATGTGGGTGAAGGGTTCGCCGCTGCAATTAATTATTGACAGTGGGAGCCAAAATAACCTCATCTCAACAAAGTGTTGGGTTGTGTTATATTCTTTCCATGACTAGCCCACACATCGGGGTAGCACCCCAACAAACTTTTTTTTGGACCCTATATTAGGTGGGTGGACCTACCTATGGTTTTATGCATGGATTTCACACATGGTTTTGGGTACGATGGTTTTCGGTCCATGGTATTTTGTAGATATGGTCAAGGGAACTGCGATTATGTTCTAATCCAGGGTTAATCAATTGGGGTTTATGGATCCTTCAAAATGTATATATATGTATTGTAACATTGAAAGGAACATGATAAAAAATCAATTTGATAGTCCCAATTTTGGGATCTAGTGGAAAATATTTGTGTATATTTGTTTTATGTGTTATGCTCTTGCCATTGTTTATTTTTTGTTTTTAGAATTCATATGCAAGTAATTTCTGTACAGGGTTAAAACCTACAGTTAGTATCAAAGTTTTTTTGGCTTCAAGGGGACGCCTTTATTGCTGAGGGGTTTTACTCGGCCTTGAGGTAGACCCTATTTAGTGGGAGATCTGCGAGATCAATTCTTGTGGTGAAATCAGATGGCGAGCAGTGGAAAGATAGAGATTGAGAAATTTAATGGTTAGATTTTTGAGTTGTGGGAACTCAAGATGGAGGATCTATTGGTGGATAAAGATCAGTGGATTGTAGTAGATCCGAGTACTAAACCAATGACAATGTCCGATGAAGACTAGAAGAAGTTGTATCGGAAGGCAAAAAACACAATATGATTGTGTGTCTTAGATTCAGTATTGCTGAATGTATCAGGGGAAGATATGGCGAAGGCTTTGTGGAACAAGTTAGATAATTGCCCCTATTGATCTTGGAACTGTTTTAGGAGCCCACACAATGAAATATCAAGGGACTGCAATTGTTTAAGTTTACAACTGATATGGTAGTTCTTCTAAACTTGAGCATGTGTACAATTTGAGATTTTTCAGTGAGCCTAGATCTCCTATATCAATGAATAACTTGTGAAGATCATGGCAGTTTGTGATGGAAAACTATTGAAGGAAAGTCATATTATATATACTTGAAGGAAGTTCCTCCAAATTGTTACAATGATAAATAACAAACTCGAGAAGATTGGGGAACTCCAAGCACAACACTCTATATAATATGGTTATATTTACACAACACTCACATAGAATCAATGATAACTTCCATAATTTTTTCTAACATTGAAAGTTTTTTTGAAGGTGAGGAAGAATTACTCTTTCTAACTAAACAATTTTTCGCTGAGTTAATGAGGAAAACACTAATATGCCTTGGAGCATAGCATGATTAAAATTGTGACTGACAATTATCATAACCTTTAATTTATGCATTGATTACACAAATGGTGGAAGAAAGTATTCACTTGCACAAAATTTTAAGATAAGAACCTTGTAATTTGGAAAGTTCATATGATGCCAATCCTTCTCCTTCATTGGACCTTGACATACAATAATGCAAAAATCAACACAATTACAAACAAATTATGTTTTGGTAGAATGTGAGAGATTGAAATCTTTTGTTCAAGTGAGATAGTTCAATATTGAAAAATGGTCGAAACTACTAGGAAAGGAGAAAGAAATATGCACCAAATCTGTGTGGAATGAAACAATCTCAACATCAAATGTACTATGATTTTTCTCAAATTTATGTCTTACAGTATTTCCTTTGCAACATTTAATGCAATTGCTCTTGTGTGTGAACTCTTCATCTCTACTCCAAAAAATTTAGTTACGAACAATAGGAGGTGTTAATATTCTCAAATTAGATGTTAAAGACTTGAGAGAGAGAATTTGATGACTTCCCTTAAAATGTGAGAGGTGTTAACAAGGAAGGATTTGTAGAGATCTTGCTATGGTGAAGTGGTCATTTCACTTTCCATGGAATAATCTCATTCTTTACTTTTCTATGTATAAATTAGTTAGGTTGAATCTAGTTTCCATACTGTTAAATATAGCTCAAAGATCTTATCTTTGTGACAAGAAAGAACTTTAAAGAATGAGAATTTTGTTTGAAAACTTGGTTAAATTTTGTTTTTCCCATCTTCAAAAACTTTCTTCCAATGTTACTTTTCATAGGAAAAGTCTTTTTACTTGTAAAACAATACATAATCTCAATTTTCTCTTCTTCACAATGTGTCAAATTTCCAAAAAAAAGTATTTTCACTAATATCCCATTGCTGAATATCACATTACTGAAAAGTTTATCTTCATATGATACATTAGGCCACTATATTTTTTGTTTTTATGTGTAAAAAAAAATTCCTTTATTATAATAAAGATTAATTTTTTTTTTTTAATTTCTTACTTAAATTATTTTCTTTTAAAATTATTATTATTATTAATACATTATTGTGTTAATCAAATTTGGAAAAGAAAACACTAGAAGAAAAAAAAAAAAAATAAAAAAAAAAATTAATTATAATACGACCACACACAAAGTTGTTTTCCATAAAGAATCAACTTAATTTGTTGAGATTACACGTGTCAAATGTACCTGGACAGATTTGTGGTCGGATTTCATTTTCAGCTGTTATTTCACCGTGTGACCTTCAGCTAAATTTCGCTTATTCCTGTGGAAAACACGTGGTATCCATGATAAACCAAATCACATGTGATGCCCACAGTCATGGTTGTTGCTAAACACACTCCATCTTTTAACACTCCGAAACGGCTCCAATAATCCATGCTTTTCTCAACCCCTTGCCAAGCCAATCCGTCAACTAACAGGTATTTTATATAAAGCTTCCTGTGCCGTAGTTGAACTGGTCCATGCTTTTCTTAGCGCTAATCATTTCACTATTCAGATCTTATATCTTGATGTGACATATGACTGATACGTTACCGTCAATCATTTTTGGATGACCATGGACACATCCTCTACCATCTGTTATGGTTTATATCACTTTATTTATTATAGGTTCAGTATATTATTTCACTTTTTCCTTCTTATCTATTTCTTATTTATGTGGTAAGGCGTTTTTATGTCGTAAGGTGTTTTCCTTTGAAATCCATTTTCTTTTTGGGTTATGTGTACATTTATGAGCCTTTGATTTAAGTGTTAGATGATGAAAATAATCTTACCCATCCAATTTATTAGATCGGTATACGATGCGACCCCGCAGATAGACAGTTGCCCTCGCTCGACGCTACTCGCTCGACAACACTATATTCCAGAATCCTGGATCTGTGGAAATCGACTTCAGGAGGTAGAAGGAAAAGAATCAAGATGCCGAGGGGAACTTTGGAGGTGCTGCTCGTCAACGCCGAGGGGCTGCAAAACACTGCCGAGGGGAACTATGGAGGTGCTGCTCGTCAACGCCGAGGGGCTGCAAAACACTGCCGAGGGGCTGCAAAACACTGATTTCCTTTGTAATATATTATCATCTGAGCCAATCTCCTGCGTTTTAGGCGATTTGATAAATCTTTGGATTTGAATATTGCTAAAGAGATAGCCGAATTATGTGTGCTGGTGTATGTTCAGTTGGATCTTTGATTTAATTTTTCTCTAATGTGGCTGTGGTTGCAGGTAACATGGATCCCTATGTCATTATCCAGTGCCAAACTCAGCAACAGAAGAGCAGCGTTGTGTCCGGTGAGTATGCATATTCCTATGGTTTTAGCTGTGTATTGAGAACAAATATTATTGAGAACATGGTTGACTAGTCCCTGATAAATAGATCCCCAATCTTTGATAAAATTCTTCCGTTCGCATAATTTTTAAGTTTGTTTATAGGTATCCAGGGTTTAAATGCTTTTCAAACAATGGAGAAAATGGTTACATTGTTTTAAGAAAGAGTTCGTGGTCAGGTCTTAGTTATGACTGAGTGCCCCTGGATTATGAGTGGGAAGAATAAATTACACAAATCTTTTCTATATACAGGGGAGGTAGGGAGATTTCACAAAATTTTCCCCCAAAAATATATAGAGTTAAAAATTAATACATCGGATCTCTGAAATTGCAGGTAAAGGTAGCAATCCCGAGTGGAATGAGCAATTTGTTTTCATTGTAGTCGACGGGGTTACTGAACTCACCTTAAAAATAATGGACAGCGATAGTGGAAATGCGGATGACTTTGTTGGGGAAACAAGGTGCAGATGAGTCTCCAGCATTATGATTTCAGTGATTTTTTCAGATCCTGCAGTGTTTCATCGTTTTTCAATATTTTTGTTTTCTAATCATATATCTTTATATTTCTGATTGTGGTGCACAACATTCCCCGAGAGGGAATATTCATGGAAGGAAGCCTACCCCCGACTTGCTACAATGTTGTCCTTCCAGACTAGACCTACTGTGGGGAGATAAAAGTTGGTCTCACATTCATTATTAAGGTAGATTCTATATATGCAGAGGCTCTTTATATCAGAAACATTTCTTTGAATGGTAATAGGATCGATTTGAATATTGCTAAAGAGACAGCTGAATTATGTGCGTTGGTGTATGTTCAGTTGGATCTTTGATTTATTTTTTCTCTGATGTGGCTGTGGTTGCAGGTAACATGGATCCCTATGTCATTATCCAGTGCCGAACTCAGCAACAGGGGAGTAGCGTTGCGTCCGGTGAGTATGCATATTCCTATGGTTTTAGCCATGTATTGAGAACATATATTATTGAGAACATGGTTGACTAGTCCCTGATAAATAGATCCCCAATCTCTGATAAAATTCTTCCGATCGCATAATTTTTAAGTTTGTTTATAGGTATTGAGGGTTTGAATTCTTTTCAAACAATGGAGAAAATGGTTACATCGTTTTAAGAAAGAGTTCGTGGTGAGGTCTTAGTTATGACTATGTGCCCCTGGATTATCAGTGGGAAGAAGAAATTGCACAAATCTTTTCTATATGCAGGGGAAGTAGAGAGATTTCACAATTTTTTCCCCCAAAAATATATAGAATTAAAAATTAATAGATCGGATCTCTGAAATTGCAGGTAAAGGTAGAAATCCTGAGTGAAATGAGCAATTTGTTTTCACTGTAGCCGATGGGGTTACTGAACTCACCTTAAAAATAATGGACATTGATAATGGAAACGCGGTTGACTTCGTTGGGGAAGAAAGGTGCAGATGAGTCTCCAGCATTATGATTTGAGTCATTTTTTCAGATCCTACAGTCTTTCATCATTTTTCAATATTTCTGTTTTCTGATCATATATCTTTATATTTCTGATTGTGGTGCACAACATAACCCTAGAGGGAGTATTCATGGAAGGAAGCCTACCCCCGACTTCCTACAATGTTGTCCTTCCAGACCAAACCTACTGTGGGGAGATAAAAGTTGGCCTCACATTCACTATTAAGGTAGATTCTATATATGCAGAGGCTCTTTATATCAGAAACGTTTTTTTAAATGGTAATAGGATGGATTCATATTAGCTCTGGATATTGACCAATCACTGTAAATTTCATTTTCAAATTTTGTTATACAGATGTAAGAAGATAATTTCAATAAAAAGTTTAAACTTATTCCTTCTAGATCTTTTAAAGTTAAATATCTTTTTAGAATTTAATGGATTTAAGGATATAAAGGATCTATGGATATAATAGATGTATTGTAGATTTTGAGAATATTCAAGATATATGAATATTATAGAATTTGAGAATCTTAGTCGCAATGCAAAGTTTAAACTTTAAAGTTAAATACTTTTCTAGAATTTCATGGATCCATGAATATGGTAGGTTTTGAGTATATTCAAGATCCATGAATATTGTAGAATATGAGAATCTTAGAGAGATAACAAATAAGGTTAAGGTGAAAACGGTCAAACAAATTGACCAGGCAGATTCTATCATATTCTCAAATTCTAAAATATTCCCAGAATTTATTACCAAATTAATTTCAATTCCATAACCCTAACATGTAATTGTGTTTTTTCATATAAATTCCCATCAAATTACTTCAATTCTATTAACTTAAATATCTTTTTAGAATTTAATGGATTTAAGGATATAAAGGATGTATGGATATCAAGGATGTATTGTAGATTTTGAGAATATTCAAGATATATGAATATTATAGAATTTGAGAATCTTAGGAAGCAATACAAAGTTTAAACTTTAAAGTTAAATACTTTTCTAAAATTTCATGGATCCATGAATATGGTAGGTTTTGAAATCAACTTTCCTCTTGGGTTATGTGTACATTTCTGAGCCTTTGATTTAAGTGTTAGACGATGAAAATAATCTTACCCATCCAATTGATTTTGGATTTTGAAATAGTTTTTTGTGTTGATAAAAATTGAGGCTTGGACATATTTGTTGTAGGCGCTTTCTTCATGGGCTACATCAAGTGTTGAAGAGGTTGCTTCCACTGGACCAGGCATTCGCTTTTTTCAACTTTATGTAAGTTTATCATTTCCACCCATATGATTGTCTTCCCATGTTTTCTAAGATGTAATTGAGTTCATATCCATCCAATTGTATTATAGGGTCCTAAACCAATGGTAAGATCAATTATATTGCGTTGGGTTTACTAAATGTGGATGTATGAGTGGTGTTAAAATTTAGATGTCATTCCTGGCAGGTTTACAAGAATAGGAATGTTGTTGTACAACTTGTTAGAAGAGCGGAGAGGGTTGGTTTTAAGGCAATTGCACTAACTGTGGACACACCTCGACTTAGGCAGAGGGAGTCTAACATTAGAAATAGGTAGTGAAAATTAATTCTATTTGAGATTTGTTGACAAACTCAAAGAATCCCAAATAATTTGACACCTCACAGAAAGTTGATTCCTATCCCTAAACTTCTCGTTTTCACTTTCAAAGTTATATTTCTTGAAGTTGGAACCAAACTCTATATTCTAGCTCTCCTTGCTTATGTAGAGATGGGGATCTTGTATAATCTCTCTTTAGTTCTTTGATGTAACAACCTTCGTTCACATCTATGATGCTTCTGCCAAAAAAAACCTACAACTTTCAGTTTCCTTCATTTTCTTATTCCTCGTGTTTGTATCCTTCAGAAAATATAGAAAATACTTTCAAGGTCTACAGTTTCATACACGGTCATTCTAAAAGGCATGGAGAAATCAGCCTCACTGGTGATGGCTTCAATTTCAGGGACTTGAGCAATTACCAGGCCAGTGGGATACTTTTGAATAAGCCTGCAGACTATTTCGAATAATAGCAAATGAAAATTCACTACAATATGAAATGCCACCAAGGTTAGTTGATAACAATCTAGCTCTCAATAAAAATCAGAACATTGTGGAATTCTTTTAGGATTAGAAGCGACGCTAGGGTTAGAAAAAGCATTTAACACCTATAATGTATCAAACTTAAAATAAGTTAGAAGTCTCCATTTTATCTGGGATTCCTCTTTGTTCATCTTTTGTCTGACAGTGAGGTATCTAATGTTCTGAAAAGTCTCATTGTGATATCCAGTCATACATGCTAGACATTAAGGCACACCTCTGTGTTGAGATTCAATTCTGGATCCATAATTGTTTTTGACTTCTATTGATTTTTGTTTGTCAAAAATGTAGATTCGTATTGCCTCCATATCTTACCTTAAAGAATTTCGAAGGTTTGGATCTTGGGAAAATGGAGAAGGTATGTGTTCCATTTTACAAGTTCTTTAAATAGAAGGATGTTGTTTTTAGTTCTTCCTATATTCAAGGTCCAGACTTCTTCCTTAAGTTGGTTTTTTCTTGCAAACAGGGGATTCTGGACTAGCATCATATGTTGCAGGTCAAATTGACAGATCATTGAGTTGGAAGGTTTGTAATAGTCCTAGTAGAGGGATATTTCAAATAATTCTTCAGTATTGTGTTTGAATAGAATGAAAATGGATAGAGAAGCATGTAGAGAAATCTTGGGGTTGAGTTCCTGCCTTTGCTTGTAACCTTCTGAATCTCAGAAAAATTATTTGTGATGAGTCATATTATGATTTACGTCTTCAAGAAATACTTCGTATCCTTTTTCAAGAAATACTCTGTATCCTTTTTCCAGTTATTTTCGTTGTGGCATCCCATGGGCCGTGTTATGGTTTCTCTTCGATGCCCTGTCATTGTGTTTCAGTGGTTGTTCTCTCTGATCTCGATGTGATTAATTCGTTGAAAAGGAAAAGACCAGCTATGGGCAACTTCTTGGCTATTCACAAGTTCATCTTTTCATAGTACTTTTATATCATTACAAATATGAGGTCTCCGTTTTATTTTAAAAATAAGAAATTGTTATGGTGGCAACCAATGACTATATGGTATCGTTTGTTGCTTTTAATCCTGCCTACTGTGCTAGATGTCACAATGAACACTCCAGATGATTCTCAAGTTATTTTAAAGGTACGCTATCTCATATAAAATATTATCCAGTGCTTATGGTGGTAGGTGGTAACATAAGTCTTGTCATAGATGTTCGATCCAGCTTTAAGAATTATGATGAATATAATCCAATCTTGCAACATCCAGACCTATGGATAGTTATGTTTGGTTTGACAGTAGATTTTAATATATGTTTGTTTTATGGAAACAAGGAATTTCCACAGATGGTATTCTAGATTTATGCTGATTATTAGCTGTGAATGTGGAGACATGCCATCTGACCAACTATTATTTATCCCATGAGTTAAGAAAATCAGTGGTTCAGAAGCTCATTAAATAATGGGATTGTTTGACAGGCTGGTGGATTGCAATTGATTGGTTTTGTTCAAGATATCATGTGGTATGACCCTACTTGCATTAACAACATAGGTGTTTGTGTCAAGATAGAAATAGCTGTGTACAATGAAACTGGTTCTATTATTAGTTTGTAAAGCTTAAGTGTGACCATGGCAACATTGGCCATCTTAGTTTTCTTGAAGTATCCACGACTTGGTAAAAACTTGAATTATACCAGGTTCATGGCAATAGGTTGAGGGATTCATCAGATGTTGCAACCTTGAAGCCCTGTTTCCTTACTATTGTAGAAGGTAACCAATAACTCTGCTCCCCCATCTGAACAAGTCAGGGGAGATAGCTAGAAATTTTGTCTTGCCTTTCTTTAAAATATAAATGTTTTTATCTTGAGTATACATATTCCTATGGTTTTAGCCGTGTATTGAGAACAGATATTATTGAGAACATGGCTGACTAGTCCCTGATAAATAGATCCCCAATATCTAATAAAATTCTTCCGTTTGCATAATTTTTAAGTTTGTTTATAGGTATCCAGGGTTTAAATTCTTTTCAAAAAATGGAGAAAATGGTTAGATCATTTTAAGAAAGAGTTCATGGTGAGGTCTTAGTTATGACTGAGTGCCCCTGGATTATCAGTGGGAAGAAGAAATTACACAAATCTTTTCTATATGCAGGGAAAGTAGGGAGATTTCACAAATTTTTACCCCAAAAATATATAGAGTTAAAAATTAATAGATCGGATCTCTGAAATTGCAGGTAAAGGTAGCAATCTCGAGTGGAATGAGTAATTTGTTTTCACTATAGCCGACGGGGTTACTGAACTCACCTTAAAAATAATGGATAGCGAAAGTGGAAACGCGGATGACTTCGTTGGGGAAGCAAGGTGCAGATGAGTCTCCAACATTATAATATCAGTCATTTTTCAGATCCTGCAATCTTTCATCATTTTTCAATATTTTTGTTTTATGATCATATATCTTTATATTTCTGATTGTGGTGCACAACATTCCCCTGGAGGGAGTATTCATGGAAGGAAGCCTACCCCTGACTTCCTACAATGTTGTCCTTCCAAACGAAACCTACTGTGGGGAGATAAAAGTTGGCCTCACATTCACTATTAAGGTAGATTCTATATATGCAGAGGCCCTTTATATCAGAAACGTTTTTTTGAATGGTAATAGGATGGATTCATATTAGCTCTGGATATTGACCAATCACTGTAAATTTCATTTTCAAATTTTGTTTTACAGATGTAAGAAGATAGTTTCAATAAAAAGTTTAAACTTATTCCTTCTATATCTTTTAAAGTTAAATATCTTTTTGGAATTTAATGGATTTAAGGATATAAAGGATCTATGGATATAAAGGATGTATTGTAGATTTTGAGAATATTCAAGATATATGAATATTATAGAATTTGAGAATCTTAGGGAGTAATACAAAATTTAGACTTTAAAGTTAAATACTTTTCTAGAATTTCATGGATCCATGAATATGGTAGGTTTTGAGTATATTCAAGATCCATGAATATTGTATAATATGAGAATCTTAGAGAGATTACAAATAAGATTAAGGTGAAACAGGTCAAACAAATTGACCAGGCAAATTCTATCGTATTCTCAAATTCTAAAATATTCCGAGAATTTATTATCAAATTAATTTCAATTCCATAACCCTAACATGTAATTGTGTTTTTTCATATAAATTTCCATCAAATTACTTCAATTCTATGAACTTAAATATGTTTTTCCATATTATGGTGATTGGAAATTGCAGGAAGAAGAAGATTGTTGTGAGGAAGCAGCAACGGAGGAGTTCGGAGGGTGGAAAGAAAGCTCCTACTGACCATTCCTTTCAATTGTTAGGTTCAGTAGGTCACATAACATAGAAAAATTTCAAAGAAATCGGATGTACTGTCGCATCAAACGCAAGAAATTCTGAAATAATGTTTATTGGGTTTATATCATTCTGAAATAATGTTTATTGGGAGTCTATTTGCATGTTTCCTTGACTATGACTCTCTTTTAGTGTCGCATCTAACACATAAATTCTGAAATATGTTTATTTGGAGTGTATCCACATCGTTCCTGGACTATGACTCTTTTTGTGCGGTTTGATGTTTATCTTTTCTACCAATCACTGAAACTCTTCATGGAAACGTTGTGATATCTCTAGAGACTATACATAAAACGAAATATTTGCTTGAAACTAGTTTGTGCCATATGACAGAAAATGAAAAACTTGTTTTGTAGCTCTACATTTTGAATGGTGATAAAATTTTGATAGCAATTGGGTTGTAATAATGAACGGAGTGGAAAACCCAATGGGGTATCGATCGTCTAAAGGCAACGTTTGGGCACGACTTTCCTTTGATTTCTTCTTTTAGCACGTAGTTTAATTATTAATGTTTAATTACGTCGTAAGGTGTTTCC